>JAHWFP010036043.1:50892-79814 GCA_023313725.1 Lithobius niger
CCCCTCCTTCCTCATGGAATATTTTCACAGGTATTTTTTCAGTAGTATTATCCACAAGAATGAAGTTTTTGAATGAAGTTTTTATTGACAAATTTTTCTCAAGCACGAGTTGCATTCCGAAACTGTAAAAGTATTTTTATCAGCTTCGGAATGTAACGAGTGGTTGAGAAACTTTTTCGTTACTTAAACTTTGCTCAAGTTGTAGTTGAAACGAGAATATTCCGTCTTCTTTAGAAATCACCTTTAAAATTAAAACTTCAACTTGCATATATGGTTCAGTTATAATTATCATATCAAAAACCAAAACTGGTAAAAGGAGCTGCCAAGTTCCGAATGGTTCGGCCCTTCAAAGGAGTGATATCAACACACCAAAATATTCGCCAAGTTAATAGCACCGCTTAACAGTTCGAAGGTCAAATGAAAACTAGAACATTGCTACTTTCGGTAGCAAATGTTCAAGCTTTTATTCAACGTCCAAAGTATTATTCGGTGCGATTAAGTTGGCGAATGTTTTGGTGTGTTGATATCACTCCTTTGAAGGGCCGAACCATTCGGAACTTGGCGGCCCCTTTTACCAGTTCTGGTTTTTTATATGGTATTACTCCTTTTTTTTAATTGTGTATTGGCTCAAGTCCACTACCGTGCAGATGTGTAATAAAGTGCCACGTCAACAAGAAATTGGTTTTCAACAATTTGCTACTACCTTTTGCCCATAGGTCGAACCATTCTCAACTTAGTCACCCCTTTATACGTTTTTGGTTTGGTTTTAATTTTGTTGTAATTTGTTTTATTTAGTTAGTTTTGGTGTGATGACATCACTCCTTTGAACGGCCGAACCACTCTCAACTTGGTGGCCTCTTTACCAGTTTTTGGCTTTGTTTATTTTGCTTTGTTTTTACAGTTTGTTTATTTTTCGTGAATTTGACGTTAATACAATTTCTGTGCAAGGCTGTTTAGATTTATCGTGATACATTAGTGCACGCACGTCAATATACACGTTCTCATTGTCCGAACTTTGGCCGTCCAATAAGAGACGATGCCGACAATACTATCAATGGGTATAACAATATTTTCGCACTTACGCGCCCTCCCACGCCATCCCTGTTACGCTCCCAGGCTCCAAACCATGAAAGGTACGCAGTTCGTATTGTACTGCACCCATTCGTCCAATTTCATAGCTGGGACCCTTCCCGTTATCCCGTTATCTCGGAATCGATTAATAATCACTCTATGGGATTTAACATGGGGATGAGCGGACTAGCTAGCTAGCTAGGTAGTGACACATTTTCAACGTTATTGAGGGTCAGATTTTGGATTGAAAGCAGCTTAGCTGGCATTCCTACACGAGTTAACTTTTGTCAGGTGAGTCATTGCTCTTGATTTCAATGCAATTTAAGCTTTTGTACCGCATTATTATTTTTCCCCAAGTACCTGAAATGTGCCAAACTATGTTTCAGGATATAAGACGCTGACGCTATGGCGTTACGCTACAGTGGTTTACAACCTCGACAATTGAATTGATGTGATGTTTGTTGTGATATTTGTTGCCTAACTTGGCGCGACATACTAGCGTGTGTCTAGATTCTGCAGTCGGTTCGCGCTTGAATTCACAATTCCTATATGCACAAAAGTCTACGCATATTCCTATATGAACTTCCTATATGTACTAATTGATTCGTTAGTGTTTATAGGAATGGTATTTTCTACCTCCATCTCGATGGATAAAGTAGTTTTGTTTCCCCAACGTGCCATCACAAACTTGCCGTATATAAGTAACTCATCATGAAAGCTGACGAGGGTCGTAGGACGAATGGCAGTCCCCGTCAGGGCGCTAAAGCTGAATACGTTTTTTATTTTTAAAGAATTGTTTTTTCTTTGACTTAAAATAGGATTGATCTATAGAATTACTAAGTTTTACGACAATTATTGATCATTTATTTTCTACTATGTACGTTTGATTCAGGTACCGCAGTTAATATTTTACGTACTGTGGGTGCTTCTGTCATCATAGTTATTGTTGGAATATTGGCGGCAATTGAAGATACATTCATCCCGGTTGGCTTTCCTGTTTGGCTCAGTTTTACAACATTAGTTCAGACTTATGTAAATGTTGTAATTTGTAAAGGCATTCATTTTCTTAACCTTTCCCTCGCAAGAAACGGGATTGCTACATTCACTCTAACCTAAATATCGCAAAAGTTATTTCGAGCAGGATGATAAAAAATTAGTGAGAAGGGTTGGGTTGTCCTTTTAAAGGTACATTCCTCCCAGTTGACTTTCCTGTATGGCTTAGTTTTGCAATATTACTTCAAACGAGTATAAATATTGCAAAGGCATTCATTTATCTACTTATCACTTCGTCAGAAACTGTTTGGCTACATTCATTCTATCCTGTGTAAATGTTGCAAAAGAGGATGATAGCATATAGTGAGCAGGTATGTCACTATGTATGGCACTATCAAGGACATACACCATCGAATTCGGTGTTTGGGGTCGTGTCGTAACTATTGTACTGCAATAAAAATTGTAATGACATTTTAATTTTGCTCTCACCTGAAGATCGAACCAATGAACCGATTTTCAAGTTCTATAGATTAAAACATAGGCATGGACATAGCATAGGGTCTCTTGAATTCTATTTTAATGAGACTATAATACCCCCCACCCTTTTGTGCCCCCCAAACACCCAGCCTCCGTGACTAATGATATTAACAACGACCAGTGCCTTTTGAACGCGATTTTAATGTCAGTGCAGTATTCTTGTCGGCAGAGCATTTATTATTGTAAAGCACTGGGCAGAAATCATAAAGTTCAGTACAGCTGTTCAGCAACAAAATCAAGCACATCGAGCAGTACAAATCGAACTAGCTATGGAAATACCGTGAGGTAACCCCCAAAGCCCCCACACCCCCTTGTGTCTTCCACACACCCAGCCTCCGTGAGACTGATGGCCAACAATTCTTGTTGATCGAGCTAGAAGCTAGAATTATTGCACACAAGTCATTCTTAGCAATCACATCAAACCAGCCATGGTATCCCAAGATAAAGCCCGTAAGGCTCCCCGTATTGCTTCACTGTTCCCCGTCATTGAGGCTCTTGACCAGCAAATTCTTGCAGACCGAGCAAAAACCATGAAATTTGGCACACAAGTCATTCCCAGCAGTACAGTTCTAATTAGCTATGGAATCCTCTTGGGATACTCTCCAAGGCCAACCACGCTACCCCCCATCTTTCACCTCCTGTTTGCCGCAATTTCTTGCATATAGTGCCACAACAAATTGACTTGCCATTGACCACTCCTGTGACCAAAACTCGTCATCGTCTTGTAGAGAGTTTGTTTAGATCTGCCGATTGCCGATGTCGAGCTGCCGATCTGAATACCCGATTGTTATCTCCAGAGTTCAACAATGATTGTAACACTCAAGACTGAAGACTTTGTATTTTAATATCACCTTTTGTTATCAACAATGAAAGACTTATGTTTGACGTTTTGTGAGCAATCAATTGTAACCCCACGTGATGGAAGAATGTTGGGCTTGAATGTTTAGCTTTAAAGGAAAACTAAACCCTTCCATCTTAAATTTCACTATTCTTAGTTAGGTACGAAAAAAAACAAGATGCAAGTTGCGCGAAGTTTCCAACATTCGTATTAATTAAGCAATAGTTAATTTAGAATCTAAGTTTGATGTTTCCATGGCGTGAGACAGCGAACGCGATTTCCTCGCATGGTACTGACGTCACACTTCATCACCTTGGACCTTGGAGGAATGACGTCATCGTAGCATACTTAGAGGTGGGCGCGGGTCCAATTTTTGGGAACCGAAATTACCCGCATTTACAGAAACTGGAACCGACCCGCAGGGAACCGCAATTTCTGAACTGATAACCGAACCGACCCGAAACCGCAAATGTGTGCTATAATAAAACCCGACCCGACCCGAACGCGGTTTACCCGCGGTTAACCGCTAAATAAAAATCTAATAAAGACATTGATTACGAAAAAAAATGTTGGAAACAAACGAAAGCCACTCAAAGACATGTTATAATTCAAAAAACGCCGTTCTTTAGTTGATTATTATTTTTTATTCTTGAAAGTTTTTTTAGTTAGTTAAAAATTAAGTTTAAAAAAATCTTGACAGCGTGTGTCACTTCTCCTCCTCAAGCGTGCATTTGTTGTTTGTATTTATGGTTTGATCTACTATTGACGGCGCACTGAATCTTCGGTTACGGGTTTTGCATTTTCTACTTCAATTGGCCTTGCATTCACCTAGTGGTGAAGGTAATCAGGGAAAAAAGCAAATAGCCACGATAGTTTCGCATTTTCTATGACACGCGGGTATCAGCGGTTATTTATTTCAGCTGCGGTTCACCCGCGGTTTACCCGAAACCGCGCGTAATTTTATTTTTTAGAACCGCAGCTGCCCGCAGACCGCAGTAATTACTTTTTTGGAACCGACCCGACCCAGAACCGACCCGAACCGCATCGAACCGCGGTTTACGCGACCCGCGCCCACCTCTAAGCATACTAGCGAGTGCGCTCCGGTTTGCGCTTCTAACATGGCGGCTGCGAGACCGGACAGCTCTAACCACAACAACGCGAACCAAAACTCAATCGCTGAGTAATTTATTAAATTAAACTATTCAAGAAAGTAGCTACCGTGATTGTTACCGCTACAAAGCTCGTGAAAGTTCGTTCAGCTAGGCGGTAATCCACTCAAAACGAAATAACTGGGCAGATAAGCGATTGGACAGTGTCCACTTGTTGTTTGTGGGGAGGGAGAAGTAGATTAGGGGGCGCGCGCTTCATTTGAAAGCATCTGTTCTTCGCTAGCAGTAAGGAATGTGAGAGCCGAGCGCGATCTTGCTCGAGCGTGTTGGGCGCATGCGCCAACGGGTGATGAAGTGTGTCGT
The DNA here is from genome assembly GCA_023313725.1 of Lithobius niger. Lineage (NCBI taxonomy): Eukaryota > Metazoa > Arthropoda > Chilopoda > Lithobiomorpha > Lithobiidae > Lithobius > Lithobius niger. The sequence goes on from JAHWFP010036043.1 coordinate 55,804, forward strand.
CACACAAACGAGACTTGGTTGTGTTGACCACACGGACGAAGAATTCGTCTGGTAGAATGAAGATTTAGATACATTACTACGTAATAACTATAAAGCCTGAGTGGTTTTCGTACCTCTCTCATGTTTTTAAGTGTTAATTAACGGTACTGAAATTTAAGATGGGAGGGTTTAGCTTTACTTTAAACTTCACTTCCCTCCTGATCCTCCCACTGATCCCACTCCTGCATCAATCGCCATTTTGTAGATGCCATTTAGGCCTTTTATTTAGAATATGTTCCGCCAACCCTAACTTAACTTCAACCCAAACTTAATCAATGCTAGCGTGAGTTGCACCCCGATTCATATAAGACTATACAATTTCTATTTATCACCATTTAAATTAAATCCAATACAAGCCAAACGTTCATCCTCCTGAATCCTTTTGTGCCCGAAACCCCGCAATTTAGGCGAGCCTAATAAAACATCCATAATCTGAACCACGTTATGGGAAACATCTTTTTTATCATATGTTTAAGAAGCTTTGAACGTTAGGAATTTTGTATCAAAATTTTCTCCCAACTTTTGCTATCAGCCTCCTAAAAATCCACCCCATTTCCTCCCCATTGTCCAAAATCCGTCACCTTTCACCCCCTATTTACGGGCTTGACAATGAACCCCCTCATGTTGTACAACCTGCCTCTCTGCATGCTGTGCTTCCTTTTACAAAGGAAAAATTTTTGTTCACCGGAGTTTAAAAAAAACTTTTAAATTTACGAAAACGTGGCTCCGAACGCCTTCAGAACAATTTGGCTCCTGTTCACAACTGTTTATCCGAACTCGCCAAACTCTCAGCAATCCAAGTTGCGAAAATCAAAACTCTCCAGGCGGAAAACGCTCGACTACTACAAGAGTCGGCAGACCTTAAACTGAAACAGGCCTTGGATACCCAGTCTGTTTCTCCTCCACTTCATCTTGAAGAAGACGATTCAACCTGGCCATTGCACCCCATTCGCCTTTCGTCTACACATAAGCCACGTTATCATGCATCACCGAGCATGCAACACCCTACAAAACGCTCGTTTTGGGCGGTGCATGATTCGCGGAAATTTACATGCCATTCGACAAGAGCCTGCCCGTCAAGGCTCCATCATCGTCTATTCAACCTGCGAATTTTCCATGGGACGATGCAAATGTTGAACCAGCAGGAATCGCCAACATCACAAGTCACAACGATTGACACCGTTCTAAACCTCGCGAAAGCCCAACGTCTGCCAACAGACTGGACCATCACCGCCGTGTCTGCCTGCCCATCAGAGAGGCTTCTTAGATTTTCTCTCTGGCAAGTTGATAATGATGAAAGCTTCAAATCCCAGCACAGTGCTTTAATTCCTTGCACGGATGTACTCGCCTTGGAATTGCCCTGTGTCTACAGCCGAATCAGGGCAAGAGGCAAAGCTTTCGAGTTCCGTCCACGACATTAACGTCTTCAGGCCCGAGGAATCAATTTCCCTTCTTTCCGTTAATTTCAGTCATCTTGGCAGAACATCACGGAAACCTCACTCCACTTCCTCCCCCTCCCCAATCTGCAACCCTACGGAAAACGTAGGAAGGGAGAGGGAACCCAACCAAAAGCATGGAAGTTGGGAACTTCATTTCTTCGGACCTCATCATGCATCCAACCAAAATCAACAAGAGTCACTCCACCTTGACCGTTTTCCGATTTTCGGACATTTCTGATTTTCAATCTTCACTACATCTTCAGATTTTCAAGTCCCTGTGTCATTTAAAATAAAAAACTTGCCCTAATCAAGCAGCATATAACGTGCAAGTGTGAATTTTTCGACCCTTGAATCTCTCATCAACATGGAAAATCTTTACACAGTGAGGCAACACTGAAGCTCTCTTCCTGTGGAATCAACAATATCGCTTTGATCTCCTGATCGTCAGTCAACTAATCAAGCGACAACCTCAGCCCAATCCAAGCAACGACATCCAGGATCCACTTCATTAAAGGGGTATATAAATTTTCGTCGACGAATCCCCCTTTCCCCTCTGAACTGAAGGGTTTTTCTTATTCTTCCTCTCTCAAAAAAAAAAGACATACCATCCCTCACCGGATCACACTATGGACAAACCATTGCTTCCAACCCACCTTAAATTCATTACAAAAAAATGTTTTAAATTAAAAGCCAAGTGTCTGGAAGAAATTCCCTCAACAGAGCTCAAGGAGTCCACGACTCCAAGGGACGCCAGCTTTAGAACTCTAGGGTACCCGTCAAGAAGGTGCCCGCCACCGAATTGACGAGGTCTGACTGTGAATGCAAATATTCATAAGTATTGTATATTTTATAGCAGCAACAAGAAACTTAAATTTGCCGGTCCCCATGCAGGCTGGCTGAAATTTGTTTCCTTTGCCTAAGAAAATATCTCATCCCTGCCTCCCTACCACCCTACCTCACCTCTTGAGTCACCTTCTGGACTATCGAGGGAGAGCAAAAGATGAGATGCTTTCGTAGCAAGCTCTTTTAATAGGACGGGCACGCGCACTTGGATTACCAAGCTGACTGGATCCACGCAACCTAAAATCTCAAGAATGAAAGGAGCACCATGAGAACATAATTAAAAAATTCACAGGTATTGTATATTTTCTTAGGCAAAAGAAGCAAATTTCAGGCCTTTATGGGGGGGGGGCCCCCAATTTAAGTTTTAAGTGGCGTAGAGACCGCTAAAAATATTAATAAAAAGACCATTTCTCATTAACGAAACGTAGGCACGCCACCACGCGTGTAAACCGGTTGCGTTGTAATTCTGGAAAATCCTGTAGTTTTGGGCAGCGACATTTTGTAGCATAATTGTAGCCTTATTTCTGTTACGGTACGCCTATATTCCTAGAAACAATTTAGCATTTCGTAGCAAACGTTTGTCGCGAAGAGTGTCTGGTTTTCCCCGTATCCTAAGGAGTGTACACGTACATCCACTTTGCATCGTTCACATCGGAGGTGTCAAAATCCTCCCTTTTGAAGAGGACGCTGTCGTCGGGAGGTCAAGTAGCAGTTTAATGAAAACTACCAGAGTAACTTGAAACCCACCAGGAGAATCTTGACCGGGCGAAGAGCGAATCGCCATCAAACATCCCCGACCGACACACGAAACGCCTAAAAACTCTTAAATTCCATTCCAACAATCCTGACATTTGCAACCGATCGTTTTAGTGGCTGGCTGTTGTTGAATCGCTTCGATTGATCATGTCAGTCATAATTTTCCTCATTAAATGAGATTTTGTTTTTGACCGTATTAAGGAGGCTACGGTACTTTGCCGAATGGTTTCGTTTAAAACTTTGTGGCATTTAAAACAATTGCGCACCCAAAGGGATGGGGGGGGGGGGGGGGGAGGCAAGGGGGGAATTGCCGCCCCCCCCCCCCACGACCCGAACTTGACATTTAAATTTCAAAAAGTAAACAAATAGGGCATTTTTGCAGCTAAAGTAATTCTCAAAATTATTGTCGGCTATAAACCCCGAGTGTTTCGATTTCATAAAAGTACGAGTGATATTTGGTATGAGAATTTTGTTTTCTTTCCACAAAACGAATTTCCGAATTAATTTTGATTTACGAATTATAATTTTATTTCTATGTACAATTTTCAAATTACGCTGTAATTTCGATTTACGAATTCTAATTTAATTTCTATTTACAATTTTTAAATTACGCAGTAATTTCGATTCACGAATTCTAATTTTATTTTGATTTACAATTTTCAAATTACTCAGTAATTTCGATTTACGATGTTTAGTTTTGCGAGGTTTTCGTTGTTTTTCTCTATTTTGTTTAGCGATACTAGCCCCCATCTTATTTCGTTTACCTACCAGGAATTTCGTTTGCTTTAGTCAGCGTTGGTCTTTCGTATTAGGCAAGTCTAAACATACGTCGCTGATAAACGAAGTTAAAATGTAAAAGTCTTTGGTGTTTCCGTAAAAGTCCGACGATTCCACAAGTGACGTCATTGACGTCATAAAGAGAATGAAAGCAAACTGCCTCTTCTAAGAGAGATATACTGTATAGATCTGTGGTTTGTTTGTTGATGACCATTCAATGACAGGTAGAGCTATGATCAAGACTCACGCTAGTGTGTCGCCCGCCAAGATAAAACGATAACATCCAAAGGTAGTTTGGCTGTTTTCAGGCATGTGAGGATAAATAACAATGCGACAGAAAAGGTTGAAACTTGTTTGATCGGGAGACTTTGGTCACTTGACAACATAAAAGTCACTGTTAGACACATAGCTTAACGTTTTCTTGGCATTGTTTTTATGCTACAATACCAAACCGACAATTAAATAAATTCATGCATTTGCAAGGAGATACTGCAATAATAATAAAAATGCTAATCGAATGAAAAAAGGTGATTGCTGTCCTCAAAATCAAACGAAACGAAAACAAACAAAAAAGAAAAGAAAAAGAAATGGACCAGAAAACTAGATTGGCGTTTCCATCTCATAATTACTAAGAAAAAAATGGATTTCATCAATTTGGACCAAAAAAATCTGATATCTACCCCAAACCACAACTTGTTAAGGATTCCCGCCAAGCTTTTTGGCCGTGGAAAGTAATGATATCAAACGCCAAGCTCTTTCGCCAAGCTAATCCCACCGACTAATACTTCAAACGTTAAATGAAATAATTGAAAATTGCGCAGTAAGCAATTTTCAGATATTTCATTTAACCTTCGAACTATTACTCGGTGGGATTAGCTTGGCGAAAGAGCGAGGCGTTTGATATCACAACTTCACACGGCCGAACAGCTTGGCGGGAATCCTTAACAAGTTTTGTTTTGGGGTAGATTACTACTAACTACTACTGGTAACGCTTTTTTTGTATCACGAATTCTTCCATGCGGTAAATAAAGCTGGTTCTTAGCTCATTTTACAGGTATTGCTGTGGAGATGTGTCCTTTTCATATGGACCTTTCTAATTGGTCAAGTGGTTCAGGGGTTAGGAAGCTCCAAACGTCTAAATTGATTGTTTTACATTGTTTTAAACATTGTTTTTATGCAACAATGCCAAACTGACTATTAAATAAATTCGTGCGTTTGCAAGGAGATACTGCAGTACTAGTAAAAATGCTAATCCAATGAAAAAAAGGTGATTGCTGTCCTCAAAATCTAACTAAACCAAAAAAAAAAAAAGAGAAGAAAAAGAAATGGACCAGAAAACTAGATTGGCGTTTCCATCTCATAATTACTAAGAAAAAAAAGATAGATTTCATCAATTTGCACCAAAAAAATCTGTTATCTACCCCAAAACAAAACTTGTTAAGGATTCCCGCCAAGCTTTTCGGCAGTGGGAAATCTTAATATCAAACGCGAAGCTCTTTCGCCAAGCTAATCCCACCGACTTATACTTCAAACGTTAAATGAAATAATTGAAAACTGCGCAGTAAGCAATTTTCAGATATTTCATTTAACCTTCGAACTATTACTCGGTGGGATTAGCTTGGCGAAAGAGCGAGGCGTTTGATATCACGACTTCCCACGGCCGAAAAGTTTGGCGGGAATCCTTAACAAGTTTTGTTTTGTTTATATAATTACTGAGTAGACAGGTGTAGTCTTTTCGGTGTTAATTGAGATTGGTGCTCGTTTTGCGGAAAAAAAACAAAAATTCTCTTTTTTACTGAGTTGTTTTAGCTCCATGTACAGCTGGATTACCGGACTCTGTTCTGAATTTTTTTTCTTTGAAATTAAGAAATCTGACAACGTGCGCAATAACAGGAACCGACGAAACAAGCCCCCTCCTTTTTATTTGCAGAAACCTTGTATATCGTCTCTTCTTCGGATTTCTGGAAACACCTACGAAGTACGAACAGGTGACGGTCTTCCGAAATTTATCTGCGTTACCATTCCCATCTTGCGTGGAATAGATTTTGTGTCGTAGGACGACAGGCCCACGGGGGATAAGGGGGGGGGGGAGGGGAGATTGTCTCTAATACGCACCCTCATGTGTTACGACAGAACAGCTGGCGAAGAGCTGAGGTTGTCGGTGCCCTCTCTTGAGGAATAATTAAGCAAATTGGCGTTTTATATCGGAATAATAAGTTGTTGCTTGAGTCGTAAAGTGGGGCTTCGTGACAAAAGGGCGGCCGTGATATATGGGCGTTGGGAGGGGCGGAGGGCAGCAGCGCGTGGCCACCCTGATTTGGTGATAGGCAACCGTTGCGGTTGAGGTAGACGGACGACAGTCACCGCAAGGCACGCCCGAACATCAATGAGGCTATCTAAAAACGTCTGACTACTGGACAGATGCCACACGACCAACCAGAAAATATAATCGATGAACTGCCAACTCGAAAGGACACAGTAGCCCGGTTATGTGCTAGCTCGTTATCGCGAAATCGTGTGAATAGAGGGTTGGGAGAAACGGGGATGGGGGGGGGGGGGGGGGGGCGCTGCTCTATAGGATATCGGGAAGTGACATTGAATAACAAAGGATTATTTTGCCAGTATAAGGTTTGTGAGTTGTATCAAGCAGCGACAAATAATGCTTCATGGCTATTTTTACGTGTTTACTGCAACAATGAAAAATCTTTTTTTTCTTCTTCTTGTGAGGACAGTTTTCTGTCAAAACGTATCATCTGCGTTGTTGTTTAGGATGATAAGTATTCTCCAGCTGCATTCCGAAGTTATTTTTCGAAAAAAAAAGGAAATGTGATACAACCAAACATAGCCGGAAACGTGCTTTCCTTATATCAGCATGCCAGACGAGATGGAAAGGTTTCGATACTGAGCTCATGGTCCTTAATATTGTGAGGTGCTAAGGGAGTGGACGTTAAGTTTCAAGGCAACTCAATTTTTATTCCTTACTGAACAGCTAGGGGACTGTACACATAGCATCACCTGCAAGTTGTCTCTCTGACACCAACTCTAGATTCGGCCCCAGCGGGCCAGCTTTTATACTCTGCTGGTGAGGAGAGGGAGAATGCCCTTCAGGATACACGTCACGTGACAGGCTAACAGGTGCGAGCCGGTTCCAACTAACTAACAGTGGAGCAGGCCTGCTACCTGGCTGTTGGTGTTCTCGTTTAGGCGGATATTGAGAGAGTGCACAAGCAGCTCATGTAACTATAATACAAGGCACATCACGTGGTGGTGCCTCGCTATACGTTTATAGCTTGTTACATCTCCCCTCTCCTAAGTGTTTGCGTAGGCAAAGAGAAACCTACCTGTATGTAATGCTACTATCTCCCAGCCTGCAATAAAGTTTGTTTGTTATTCAATATTATGCATTTATTTAAATGTTACACATAAAAAATAAACACTTCCAAATGTTCACAGAGTTTCAGTCCTAATTCTAAGATAACATTCATGAGATTCTTAAATTAGCTAAACAACACATTTCTGTTCAGAAACCATCTTTACTATTAACTACCATAACATATTGAGAGAGTGCACAAGCAGCGCATGTAACTCGCTATACGTTTATAGCTTGTTACAATATTTGTTGTGCCATGCAGAGTGGTTACAATAGTTCAGTTACTTTCACCGTGTTTTCACCATCATTGCTGCACTTTACTGTTATGGCATTGTTTTACAGCAACATTAGGTTTGCATCTGTGTCACACAAAGATGACTCTTAATTACTTTAGTCGTTCTGTAATGTTTGATCTCGGTGTGCCATGTTAAAGTCAAAATTGACTCAGCTGGAATCGTGATGTTTATGTTTGGCTTGGACTTGTTATTGGAGCTCACTATCATCACACTCCAATGCAAACTTAGACCGCGTATCACGCGAAAACCACAACGATTATCCAAACCACACTTTGCATGTAGTAGGCCAGGTGACAGGACAAGGTTTATCAAAGAAAAAATCCGGAATCGAACATGGAGTTGAGGAACCATCAGGTTACAAAATGGGAAGGGGTCCGAGCCAAAAGACAACAGCCAAACAGCGAAAGGGTGTTGGCCGTGTGAACTGTTAAGCCGAGACCGGGTTTAATTGTTAAAGGCGCTAACGGCCGGCTGGCAGTGCATATTAGAGTTAGTGTTGCACGAGAATCTCCAAAAAGTGGACAGGAGGAGACGGAGCCACCCCAGAACCCAGTATGCAATGCTGCAACATTTGTAACGATGGGGCAACAATAGGCGAGGCCGCACAAGACCGAATTAGAGTTCACTCGAAGAGGTGTTACAATGATTGGGCGCGGGAAAAGTGATATTGTCGTTGCATCTTGTTCCAGTTTACATTGTCAGCCAGATAATTATAAAGGTTAACTCGTTTTGTAATTTTGTGGTTTTGTAGTTTAGTAGTCTAGATCTATACCCCAAAACAAAACTTGTTAAGGATTCCCGCTAAGCTTTTCGGCCGTGTGAAGTCGTGATATCAAACGCCAAGCTTTTTCGCCAAGCTAATCCCACCGAGTAATAGTTCTAAGGTTAAATGAAACATGAAAATTTTCATTTAACGTTTGAAGTCTTAGTCGGTGGGATTAACTTGGTGAAAGAGCTTGGCGTTTGATATCACGACTTCACACGGCCGAAAAGCTTGGCGAGAATCCTTAACAAGTTTTGATGTGGGGTAAATATCAGCTGTTTTTGGTCCAAATTGATGAAATCCATTTGTTTTTTCTTATTAATTATGAGATGGAAACACCAATCTAGTTTTCTGGTCCATTTCCCTATTTTTTTGTTGGCTTTCGTTACATTTTGAGGACAGCAGTCACCTTTTTTTATATGACAGCATTACATATTAGTAATGAAGATGAACGGATTTATTTAATGTTCAGTTTGGCATTGTTGCATAATAACAATGTTTAAAAACAATGAAAAACAATGTATAAATTTGGTCGTTTGGAGCTCCCTAACCCTTGAACCACTTGATCAATTAGAAAAGTCCATATGAAAAGGGCACATCTCCGTAGCAATACCTATAAAATAAGCTAAAAACCTGCTTTATTCACCGCATGGAAGAATTTATTTCCGTGATACAAAAAAGCGTTATTAGTAGCCAGTAGTAAGTAATTACGCAAATATCAACGTTATTCACGTCATTTTTTCAACAAGAAAACGGTAAGCTGTGTCCTTAATAGTGACTTTTATGTTGTCAGGCGACCAAAGTCTCCGATTAAACAAGTTTCAGCCTGTTCTGTCGCTTAGTTATTTATCCTCAGATGGCTGAAAACAGCCAAACTACCTTTGCTGTAAAGACACGTGTCTAGTGGTCGCGATGATCATATATACATATTATCTGGATGTTAACGTTTTATCTTGGTGAGCGACACACTAGCGTGTGTCTTGATTTAGGTTTTGTAATAAGGTGCATGACCTTGGGTCGAGGCCCTGAATAGACAAATTGACATTGTTAACTCGTTATGGAGAACCAAAATAAAATGACCTTGGTTTTTGCTTAAATCTTCAAGTTTTAAACCATAGGGTGCGAAGCCTTTAATTTTGCGGCCTCAAAATTGGGTGGACGACATGACCGAGTTACTTATTTACTTTTACAATGTGGGCTTCGGGAAGCCAGTTGAACTGTTTCCACGATTATTTATCATGATACTGTATTACTGCATTTTATTAGAGTTTAAAAGGCCTAGAAGCCATACACTCTCTCCTAAAACTTACGAACTAGGCTTAAAACTAACATGATACTGCATCTATCTGCAACAATCCACAGAATCCATCGAGATGACGCACGCTAAATCTAGACACACACTAGTGTGTTGCCATCAAATAATAACATGGGATAAAGCTTGGACGGAACTTGAACATAAATACGCATTTCTAATGTTCCGGTTTTTTGCAAACAAAATTGGGTGGACAGTGGACATACCGTACACATGAAAGACCAGACTGTACCAAGTACAATAAAAAGGAAGCGAAAAAAGCCAACGAATTAATTGAACAAAAAACGGCTTTGCCGTTTAGAGAAAAAGCACTAGTGCTCGTATCCCCATACTTACAGCTTTGAAGGTACAGGAATAAAAACGGAATAGAGTTCACTCGAACGCAACGAACTATAAATTGAACTCCAATTCCAGGGAACAAGGATGATGACATGCCAGCCTCCATACATACGTAAACATTTACATCACTACTCAAACAAACAAAACTGTTGGATATTTCACACACACAAAAATGCAATATAAAAAAAAAACCTGTATTCTACACAAATTATGCACACACAAGCATACATATGCACACAAACATTAAACATTTCAAACACAAACTAAGTTCACTTTCTAACATAACTACTGAGTAAAAACAGTCTTTGTTCCTTGGAATGCCTTGTCAGTATACACGTTGTCATTGTCCGAACTTTGGCCGTCCAATGAGAGACGATGCCGACAATACTAACAATGGTTAAAACAATATTTTCGTACTTGGCGCCCTCCCACGCCATCCCCTTTTATTAATAATTTACACAATTTATTGTTATCAATGTGATATAATTCATAGACACAAAATTCCTCCAAAAAAGAGAGATGAAGATAATACGGTGTGACATTTGGTACGTTCACAGTCCTACGAAACTTGTGATAGCCACCCGAAACTAATACTGGAAGAAGAGAAGCCGCCAAGTTTCCAAAAAGGGTTGGCCTGCAAATATGACGAATTGTATAAATGTCTCTGTCAGAGCTACAGTATTGTACAGTTATAAATCCAACATTTTGCAGCAGTCTAAGAAAATAGTCAGACAGAAATTAAAGGAGAGGGCAATTGGTATGGTTTGGTCTCTCCTTGCTCCTGTCAAATAATGTATCTTCAATCAATTTTTGTGCACACGTCACACTGGTTCGTTCCTGTGCTTCTGGGCCATATAGGCAGCCATGACCAGGCCAGTTATGTTGGCCTGGTCATGGCGCTTTATAATGGGCATTTATTGTTATCAATGTGACACAGACAGGCTGCGTTGCAACAGTTATTATTGGTTTACATTTTGAAACATTTCAACTGGGCTCACGAAGCCGCATTTCAGAACAAAATAAGTTATTTAATAAGCCTAATTGTCTCTGCTTAATGGGGGAACACAAAGGAACTGTCTTAAGGTTAAAAGGATATCCCTCCCAGCGCCATTTTTCTCGATCCTCCACATTGAGTACGGCCCCGAAGGTTTATTTCCTTACCGTTAGTCTTTCCCTAGCTAAAAATCCTTTTTAAAATGTGGCGTCTAGGAGATTTTCTGTTGAATATAATTGAACTTTATTTACGAACGATCCGTAAGTATATGATGCATTGCGCGCTTACAATAACCATGACGTTTCATCTCTGTGTGTGCATGTACTAATTTGCTAATAATTACCGTGAGATCAAAAATCTAAAAGATTAATGAGGTAAAAATTAAAATTAATTATTCCAATAGATCGCCGAAGTAAAATTATAAGACACTAGTCTAGAAAATTATAAATAGTGATGTTAAAATACGAGAATCAATCCGGTTTGTGATGACACGATTAATGCGTTCATGCTGGTTCTTCAACGCAGCTACTATCTCAGATGACCTTAGTGTTCGTATTTGCGCGGAAGGCGACCATCGCAACTGTTATAAGGCAGGCCGGGTGTCCCTTTAAACAAACACTGATTCATTCTACCATGACATAATTTGTGCATGTTTTTACCCCCACGATTTACGCGTATTGGTATTCAATAAATGTTTTACTACTTCTGATTGAGCATTAATTTTTAATCTGAAAATTTGTTGGCTAATTTTCCATTTTAATTTTACTGTTATGGGGAAACAGCATTTTAGTTTGGTTTAAAACCATTTGATCCTCGTCATAAATGTTCCTTTTCGAGTTGCCATGCTTGATATGTAGAATAGAACTTTTAGTGGATAATGGATTCAAAGGGTTCAAGGGTCGTCCAGCTGTTATTGGCACTTGACGACTGGACTAATTCTGTTGACGCAGGTATCCCTGTTGACGTCGTTTTCGTTGACTTTGCTAAAGCATTTGAGTCGGTTTCGCACCTTAAACTTTTGGCCAAGTTGGAATGCCTCGGCTTTAGAGGAAATCTCTGGTCTTGGCTGGCCGACTTTTTGATTGGTAGAAGTCAGTGTGTTATGATCGAGGGGACATTGTCTGACCCTGTCATTGTTGGTAGCGGGGTACCGCAGGGGTCAGTATTGGGCCCGTTACTTTTTATTTTATATCTCAACGATCTTTCAGCAGAACATGATGATTCTACTTTAAAGAAATTCGCAGACGACCTAAAATTGTATTCTCAAGTGGTAGATAGTGACACGTTTTTTGGTTTCCAATCAGAGATTGACAGCCTTCAGTCCTGGTCGGCAAACTGGCAATTACCCATCGCTCTCCTCAAATCCTTTGTCATGCATGTTGGTTACCATAACCTCCATTTAGACTACTCTCTGTGTGGCTCAGTGTTGAAACAAGTCAAATCAGTAAAGGATCTTGGGGTTTGGTTTACTCACGACCTTAAGTTTTCAGATCACTGCAATCAAATTGTCAATGTAGCCCGTAGACGTGCGGCAATGATAAAGAAATTTTTTTAATCTGGTGACAGAAAAACCCTTGTTTGGGCCTTTAAGGTATACGTGCGACTGTTACTTGAATATGCCAGCCAGGTTTGGTCACCCTATCTCGTGAAGGATATTGTTAACATTGAATCTGTCCAACGCCGGTTTACCAAGTCATTGCACGACACTCGCCATCTTTCTTATCATGAGCGACTAAATCTGCTTAACATGGATTCCCTCGAATTGCGCAGGCTGAGAGCTGACCTAAATTTCACTTATATATTGTTACGGGGCGACTTGCGCCGACTTGGTGATTGTCTCTTTGAGCTCCGATCATCTGATCGTACTCGTGGCCACCCTCTTAAGTTGGTCGTGGAACGCTGCAGCTTGAATTGTCGTAAGTTCTTCTTTTCGAATAGAGTCGTTCACCCCTGGAACGCATTGCCCAGGGATGTCGTTCTTGCCCCTTCCATTGAGGTTTTTAAACGTAGGTTAAAGAATATTGACTTTGGCGAGTACTTGCAGTGTTTTTAACTTTTTATTGAACATTAACTTTTATATGAAATTATGTTTGGTTGATTTATTTTGATTTATATTTATCTTTATCATCCCTTATGAGATTTTACTTGTACGTATTTTATTATTCTTTTCTTGCAATTTTTAGCTTTGTACCTGGACCAATGTTAGTGGCATCTGAATTTATGCCCTTTTGTATTCCTTTCTCCTTCTGAGAATAAATATATCTTATCTTATCTTATCTTATCAAAGTGTTTTAGCAAGCTTTACCCTATTCCGGTCATCTGCCCGACGAAGCCCTAAGGTCCTATGTCTGCAGCACCCGGATTCCCAGGCGGTCACCCATCCAAGTACGGTATCAGACGGGCCCAGTGCTGCTTAACTTCGGTAATCTGACGAGAACCGGTGTTTCCTGTACGGGAAGCGGTAATTCAATTTGGTTTTCAGTATAGCTTGCTTTTCAACATTATGCAGGAAGTAGTCGAGGCAACAGAGTGACAATTGTTGCTCTCTATTTTGAAACAAAACAATTGTGGTCTCGAAGCCAGTATTTAAGAAAATTAGACACATAATCACGTTGATCATCCATTTTGACAATTTGAGATAGCGTCATTTTGTTTTAAACTGTATGATTAAAGCGGCAACCAAGGCCGTTTCGTTTTGGGAATGAACGATGAGTCAAATTTCGCTGGCTGATAATGTTACATTCCGCTCATTCAAGCAGAGTTGCAAGGTATCAATGATTGATGTCGTGCATTGACATTGTTGACAATGCACGGTTGACAATGCACGGTTGACAATGCACAGTTGACCTAAATTCATGGTGTTGTGTTATGAATTTGCTGGGTACCGGGCCACTCCGACGTATTGGGTAATATGGACCTCTTCAGGGCTTATCGAACACGGCCATGCCAGACCATACGCGCAGGGGTGAGCCCCAAAGACCTGCTGGTGCGCATCAGTGGCAAGGGCATCATGGGAAGAAGCCTGGTTTAATAGTGAGCGCGGCAGGGGTTTGTTCTCCATTCCAAAGATGGTACGACTACCAAAATTATCATTCTTCTTTGCTCCATTCACCCTTCAAGCACGCGGCCGAGGGAGTTGGATCTTCTTCCGCGGAGCGCAGCAGTGTTATTGTCCCGTCTCCGGGTGGACCACTCGGCTCTGCTAGCGTCAGTGGCAGGGTGGTCAGGCCGTGATGGGCGTTGCAGGTGTGGTAAGGAGCTTGAAACGAGTTGTTGAACTGAACTGTTGAACTGACCCTCTATTCTGGTCTTCGGGATCGTTTCTATCGCTGAACTTGGATGTGGTGACCCTTTTGGGTGTGCATCCTCACACGGGGTCATGCAATGACAGGCGTTTGCGGGCAGTAGGGGCTTATTTGGAGGCAACTGGTCGTTTGGGCCAGGTCAATTGTGTTAGAGTTAAGGTGCGTTTTGTTGTTTTGACTTTGCTTTGTTGTTGATTTGTAGGGCAGATGGCCTGTGGAAGGCTACCGTCCTTGAAATAAATAGTAATAATAATAAAACTGTTTACGATTATGTTTGTTATTAGAACACAAAAAATAACTCGTTTGATGTTTAAGGTAAGGTTTAACTCAACCAAAGTCAGAACAGCAAAGGAACACAAATAAGCTTTCTAAAGAGACGACTATTTAATTAAAAAAAAAAGAAACAGGGAATCATGTAAGATGTGTATGGCTGTGTGCTGATTCTCGTTAATTCTAAGCTGCATGGTTTTAAATTTAACCAATATAAAAAAAATATTATTCAACAATCTAAGAGCCGTTTTACATTATTATTTCTATGTTTAGGCGTCAAAATATTTGAAAGAATTTAATTTGTATTACTACTTTAATTTGCATTTATTAAGAACTGACGTAGGCCTAATAATACATTAATTAACTGTTCGTTCTCCATCTCTAATATATGCAGTGTTTTTTTTTTGTGTGTGGTTTTTTGTGGAGGACAGCAGTAAGGTTTCACGTGGCCTTAACACTTCAGGAACATTGTGGCATCTGAAACCTTACACGAAAGTTTCTTTGCTGTTTTGACTTCGGTTCACTTAAACTTACCTTAAACATCAAACGATTTCGTTTTTTAATACGTGATCTTTGCCGTGCCAAGGCGGTATTTTGCACTCCTTGCAAACGTAGTGATTTTTGCAGTGATTGTTGAAATTATTGTGTAAATTTCAACAATAACAGTAACAATTAAAAATAATCTCATAAACTTGGCGGCGACATACTAGCGTGTTGGTAAGTTAACCAGCAAACTTGGCGTCTTATCGAGATTCTTTAAAAAGAATTACTTCTTTTTCTTATTAGATTGAAATCTATGCTCACGGATCTGAATTTTTTCAACTCTTCTTGCAATAAAAGACATCGAATCTCTTAGTGAGCTTTGTTGTATTTGTGAACAAATTCAATTCAGTTTACCCTAGTCGTCTGCCGTACATACGTAACAACGGCAAAACCAAAATCAACAGACTACCCTATCACATTCGACTAGAATCAATACAGATTGATACAGCTTACAGCTTACAGCCGCTACAGCTTTAATAACCCGTAAATAGAGTGACCACCAGTGTGGGGGACAGTGGTGCCTATCCCGCCCTGGTACAGTGCGGAGTATCCCCCCCCCCCCCCTATTTCAAACGCCCTCCCCCAGCCTATAAATAGTACTCATATTTCCGACCGGGGTTGGGTTGTCACCCCCACCAAGTCTCCCGTTGCCCCCCTCCCTCCTCACACACACACACATGCTTTAGGCCGTGTTATTTTCATACGCTTTATCTCTATTCCGTCATAAGAGCTGGGTGCTTCACAGCATCTACTGTTCTGTTTCGTTTTAAATCATTATTCAATCATGCATAAAATTATAAACTAAAACAAATTTTTTTTTAAATATTTTTCAGGATTTATGTGTTGTGTTGTGATGATTGGTGGTGTGTTGTGGTTAGATAATAAATACATTGATACCTCCCCCCCCCCCCCCCCCAATGCTAGAGAGGAGATGCTCCTCACTGACCCCCCCTACCCACGGCCACCACTGGTGGGGAAAATACGTAATATGGAGATTATGTTTAGGTCCAGTAGTAACTGTGATTTTGTGAGCCAGTTTAATTCTATTTTTTAAAGAGTAATGACTTATACTTGGCGTGAGCCAATTCAACAACTTCAAGAATGTATCCTGTCTATCGAAGTTAGCGAGCAGCTACTAGGTAGCTAGTTAGGTACCAGTAACGTAAATCAACGTTAATGACGGTACTTCTCTATAAAAGCGACATTCCTTCAGTTTAATGTTGAGGTTTTCTTTGTTACTGGACCATGGGCATCCAATTCTAACGATTTGAAAAGATTTTTACCGCTTGATGAATTTTCCCCAGTTAGGCTGAAATCAGCTCAACTATTACTACAGTTAAAAAAAGACACAGTCTGCCAGTGCGCCGCGCTTTTGCTATTGTAAGGTGGTAAGGAAGTAGACGATTAGTTAGAAGGCAAGGCTCAATCCTAATATACTTCTTGTTGTATAGCTAGGGGACACATAGCGTAACACATTAGGCATCAGCGCGAATTTATCCTTAGTCTGATCTTTGTAGGTTCAGTTTCAGTTCTACCTCCAGCACCAACTCAGGATCCATTGTTCGACCACCTGTATTTATACGGGTGGAGAACAATGGATCTCGCCTAAGGCTTTACGTCACGTGACTGGCTAGCAGGCGCGATTCGGTTCCAACTGGTTTAATAGTGTGACTCTCTCGTTACCTAGCTTTTGTCGTTTGGCCAGCTCACATGTTTACACGGTAGTTAGCGGCACGCAACAGCTATGTTATCGGCAAGGTGCACCACGGAGTGTTGGTAAGCCGTTACACTGGTTGGTTGGTTGCTATTAGGCAATACGAACCCAAACTGGAATATCTACCCACGATGATGAGAGGAACAATTTAGCTGGAAAACCCAGGTTCACTGACATGCCACAATCACATGAGCACGAGGCACTACAGGGCCTTTCTCCTCAGTCTTTTTTACAATTTGCAACACTTAAGCTCTGACAACAATTAAAAGTCTACTTGGCGGTGGCACACTAATGTCCATACGCGATTTGTAAACTGGGCGTGGCTCGCGAGCAGCTTGATTGTAGCGTACATTTTCCCGGCGTCGGTGTGCCTTGTGGTTATCTATAGACAGCACCAAGGCTTGTCTGTCTGTCCGCGATCATGGTTTTTATGTTATTTGATGACAATTTTTTTTATGTGAACTTTTATTTTTTTTTAGTACAAGCAAATTGGATACTAACGTGGCACTGGGTGGGGGGGGGGGGGAAAGTGGAACAATATTTCTGTGCTATTTGATCGCTTTGTTCGGAGCAATTACGAATTTTTTGGCGGTCATGACAGAGCAGTAAGAGAACTCAAATTGGCTGTGTACAGATCAGATGATCTGTTAGGTAACTGGAAGGACTATTTTTTTTTTTATAGCAAAGTCTCTGCTAGACCTACTTTTATTGAGTAGTGATGGGATCCTTTCGTTTCGTTCATTCTTTTATTATTTGTGGGATCATGGCCTATTCTCGACATCTTTTCGGCTTGCCAAGAAGGGGATAACCAGAAAAAGACAAACTTTGGTTTATTTTTGTTGAGAAAAAATTGTTCTGGCGTTTTTGTTGTTTATTTTATATCGTAATTTTACCAGGCAGGGTATGCAGCTTTTGTTTGTATTTTTATCCCACGGTTTTTTTATTTGCTGCTCCTTTTCCATGGCTTTTTACCTAGGGCATTTTCTTCCCACAGTTTTTTCCCGTTTTTTTTCTCGACTGTTTTTTTTTCCAGTTTTCTCTATCCATGACTTTATTTCGGATCTTTCCCCCCCCCCCCCCCCCCATAGAAATCTGTTAGGCGACCTAACTTCACTGATGGGTTGATTTCAACTTGAAAAAAAAGTCTGTATGGTAAAGAAATGAAAAAAAAAAATTGTATGCTGGTTACAGATTATAGTTTCCAACAATAGCGTAGCGTGAGGGTGAGCCATATTTTTGGCCCCGCGCTATATTACCTGCCTTCTTCATTAATAAGGAATTGGGGAAAACAAATAAATTGGGAAAACAAATAAAAAATATTTTTTGCGGGGGGGTTAAATTCAACTATTGAATTCCCAAAAATTTTTTTTTTTACCGAATCTCATTTTAACCCATTTACTGTCGTAATTCCTTTGAGCAGTGGCGTAAATGAGGGTGATGGGGTAAGAAGGGCTCCTCCCCAAGATCGAGCCATGCGGCATAAAATCTTTGGAATAGTTTACGTATTTACTATTTTCTTCAAAATATTCGCCACTAATTTGGGGTATTTCCTCTCCCCCCCCCCTTATATTTTGTGTCAGAAAGTAATAAAAAAAACCGCATGGCCTATACTTAGGTTTTAAGTTTTAGTTCATTGTGGAGCTAAAAAAAAGGTAAGGAAGGTAAGTGTTTTTTTACTGTGAATGTTGTAACAATTTATTTGCGAACAGTACAAATTTCAAATCTCTTCATTTTTGGTGGCTAGGGCGTAGCATAAAGTGGGGGAAAGTGGGGGGAAATGCACTTCGGAAAAGAAGCATACTATCTTTAACAAAACCATCCTGGCTGCCTGTGTGTAGCAAAATGAGTCTTCGGACCTTTCCGATCGGAATAAGGCGACCATCCAAGCCGTCATTTGCGCTGTCAGCTGTGAGCTCGGTGCGCCTTATCTTTAGCTACCATTGGCGTTCGCGCCCGTGATACTCATTCACCCAAGTTTCATCCAAGTAAATAGATAAATGAGACGGATTACTTTTACATGTCGTAACTGACGTAAAAATCGGCGATGCTGGGCAACAATTTCTGGACGCTTTATGTAAAATTTCTGATGTTGCATTTTCCATATTTCATCGCAAGCTTCTTTTTCATGATAAATGCCACCAATTCTTGATGCCATGGAAGTTTTCCCACCTTCAAATCCAATCTTCCATTTGAACTTGGCTAAAAGGCCCAAACCATTAGTAAGAGTTGGATAATTACCTTCTCGGTGAATTTCAATTATTGCTGTTCGAGCGGCTGACAGTTGAAGGTCGTCCAAGCTTATCACCGTTAGCGGCATTTATTTGCCCGTTTCTTCGCTGGCGTTATGAACCGCGGAACTGTAGCCTCTGGTGCGGCTCTAGAGTGGCACTTGTTTCGAGGAGTAGTTGCGTGCCTTCGTTAACTATTTGTTTAACACAACTGAAAGAAACCTTTGGTGCATCTCACGTTTCTTGGGAAACGGCGTTCTTGCTCTTTGTTGGTTCCTTGTTTCGCAGGTAATAATAAACATTCCAAATAATTTCCCTAGCTTGGCTGTGAATGATTTTCCCTCTTTTCCCGATCAAACACACGTTAATGGAAACCATTTTGTGACTGCAGTACTGGCGGTTTTTTTACCCATGATGCTAGCCGTGGTGTTGTACTGGGCTGGACAACCGATATTTTTTTAAAGCCACGCCCAGTTTACAAATCTCGTACGGATTATAGCGTTGTCTAGATAAAAACCAGCGATATTAAGAGTCACCCACCGAGTTCAACAATGACTGACATGCCATTATTGACAAAACTCATTGTTAGCAATTATAGCGGGGCGATCGTACTAGGGCGCGTTTATGCAAGGACAATTTTCTCGCTTACTAGCTCTTACTTGGTCAATACTAAATCTGCTGGCTGTTTCTCGCCTTTGTCGGAGAATGCGGCTCTCAAGTTGCCTATACGTAGTTACCATGGCAACAACGCGCACGAAAATTTTCTCATCGTGCCACACGAAACTGTGAGTGAAAATTTGGTACGTTCTCTTACACCTGGAGCAAGCTATAAACGTTAACGAAATAGTGACCGCTACATGGAGCCACGGTAGATTCTTTGGATTTTCTGTTGGCCGTAAAATGCCTTTAATTGTAGTAGCCACTATAATTGTAGGAAAAATATTTTTTGCTGTTAATAGTGATTCCGGCGTAGAATTCTTAACCCAATGAAACAGCCTTTGCTTCCTCCGTCAACAGCTTTAAAGTGGCACGATCACAGATTGAAAGTAGGCAGAATATGGCAACATCCAGCGCTATGTAGCACTATCTAGCACTTGCTTGCAACAAGCGATGAAATGCATAACGGCATTTCTTTAAACGAAACAAACAAGCAACGACCTCGGGTGAAAATTTGGGACGTCGTCGTGCACCTGGAAACAAGTTGTAAAGATTAACAATAACGCCGCCGCTAGATGGCGCCATGGTATTTTCGTTCGCTTTTCAATCGGTTATAGTGCCACTTTCAGTGATGACTAACATTTAGTGATTCCGCTGCTTGTTTGCAGCTTATCATTAGAACTTCTATCCCCATACTCACAGGCACAAAAATAAAAACGACCCAAAAATAAAAACGGATTTGAGTTCACTAAGAACGCAACGAACTATAATTTGAACTCAACTTTCAAGGAACAAGAACTGTTTTAACTCAATGGTTATGTCGGAAAGTGAACGCAATTTTTGTTTCAAATATTTAATGTTTGCGTGCGTGCGAATGTGCACGATTGTGTGTGCGTACTTAATTTGTGTATTATGCAGGCTTTTTTTTTATTTGTATGTGTTTGTTGTTTTATAATTTAAGTCTGTTTAGTTTGAGTGGCTATATGTGTAATTTGTATACATTCATAATTTGTGAAACAAGCAAACTCCTTGTTAAACACAGGCTTGTGTTTGATAGTTTCTGTTTTAATTCTAGTTCGCGTGAGTAATTACGTGTTCATTTTGTGTATGTATTTTTAATCTTTCAGTTGCTAAGGCATTTTGTTGTTTATGGTGTTGTAGAGATTGGTCTCAGATTTGCACATGTTTGTGGGCTTAGGTTTTGGTTCTGTTTCACGTATACGTTGTATTTTGTTAGTTTCCCAGCGCCCAAGCATCATTCCATCTTGTTCCAATGAGTAAGTTGTAGCAGTTAAGGTTGGCTAAGAAAGGACCGAGTTTATGCTGGGGTTGAAACTGTACTAGAAACAATACATTCCAAATCTTCGCAATCTGCAGGCCTTCAGCAGCTTCCCCGACACCGGTAATGCTCACATGGCGGAGCTAACCTGTTCTCGTCTGAGTGAGATTCAAGAGAGGCCAATCATACAATCTATTTATTTATTTGTTGTATTTACAAAATTATTGTCACGCCCTATAAAGAGCATAACAGTAATTTCATATTAAATAAACAACTAAAAAAAAAACAGAAGAAACATGGCGAGCACCTGGTGCCCACATTTCTCGCTTCTGCTCATCCCATAATTCATGATTCCTGACCTAATAACTCCTATGGTGTGTCAATGGGCAATTTCATAAACTCATAGAAAAACTCAGCGCTGAAGCCCCACCTCGTTGAAGCTTGAGCTGGGGCTTCAGCGCTGAGTTTTCCGATGAGTTTATGAAAGTGCCCATTATAATCTTTCTGCTTCTACAGCGAGCCTTAAAGGAAGGTTGCCACAAAGGTGAAAACGCTGTGCATATTAAAAACGATGCAAACATCAATTTATAAAATCCAACAGCTATTGGATAATTAGGTCAAACTTTTGCCTGTGCTAGGATAAATTTGACAAATTTTATCAGTTACGGGTTTTACCCTTGTACGGGTTTTACCCTAATCGTCGGACTTTTTACTCCAACATTTTGTGTATTATGGCAAGGTTATTCCGACTGAATTTGCCCACCATGTTCAACCTTAATGGCGGTTACCATCCCATAATCTCAAAGCGGAATTATCACTGATGGCTGCGCCTTAAATCGTCAACCTGCTTGTCCAGTAAACAAAGTTTGCCATAAATGTAAAATTATATATGCAACTAGGTGTATGGCGTTGCTGGCCTTGTACTCGAATAAAATCAAAAAACAAATCAAAATGAGCTCTTATCTGATCTTGTGCGCCTCGCCTCTTTGTTGCACTATTGTTACATGTTGCAGCATTGTAATATTTTGACATTGTAGTATTTAAGTGGATGACCAGAAGTGGTTAACGCTCGTTAAACTCTTTGAAACCCTTTGTAGACAGACATAGGGCCTTAAGCTTCGGGCAGATGACCAGGAGTGGTTAACGCTCGTTAAACCCTTTGAAACCCTTTGAAACCCTTTGTATGCAATAGCATTAGAGTTGGGCGCATGGCTTCGGGCCGGGGCCCCAATAAAATTATTACCATCCTTCTTCTCCTCCTCTTCTCCATTTCCTGAAAATTCTCATGCGCAAACGAACTCTAATAGGGTTGTGTATTAATGGCTTCGGGGCTTTCCAGCCCTCATTTGCTCCATTAGCAATCAAACATTTTAAACAATGAGGTAGAAATTACAACTCTATTCAGTATAACGAACAATACAGAAACAATGCTATAACAATGAAAAGGCTTTGTTTTAAACCACTGTTTGGCATTGTACGACTAGGGACCTCTGGTGTCTCTTGCTCATGTCGATCGTGGCATGTCAAAGATCCTGGATTTTCCCCTTGGATTTCGCCAGATAAATTGTCCCTCTCGTCGTCTACGGTGGGGCAGATAACTCGGATTGGGTCAGGCACCCTTACGTAAAAACAACAAGAACTACAACACTCAATTGCGAAAGCTTACGCACAGATTTGAGGCCGTGTGTAGCTTATTGTCTTTCTGCATTTCATTCTCTTTCCTCAAACATAAACAAATAATCGCAACGCTACGAAAATTTCCACTTCACTGTCATGGTAGTTTTCATTTCGTCACCCTGACTGCTAGCATTATCAACCACATCCTCTACAGCGTAGACGGTTTAGCATTAAGGGGGAGTCGACTGAAGGCAACATCTGCCGTGGACTTTTTTTTCTCATCCCCAGTAACAACAACCCCCACCCAAGCCCCTAAACTCCCCATCCCCCCGCCCCCAACGCCACTACCCTCACACGCCATCCACACTTCATTGCTTGTGGCATCTTAGGGTTGCGACTGGAGGCCCTGGGTCTCGGAATTTGACAAAAGGCCCTCCCAGCACGGAGCTTTTCGCACCACAAAATACAATTACACCCACCCTGAATAGGTTGTCATTAGGCTGGTGCTGCAAACAAATAGGGAACCCGCAGGTTGGCTTGACACGCGCAGGGTGTGCGGCTGGCGTGGGTTTCTCTTGGAGGTGTTGGGGGCGCAAGTCGGCAGGGGGTAGCGCCAATTACCCCGTGAAAGGCGCGCTCCGCACGTCGCGACCGAAGGAATTATGCGCGGTGATTACGCGAAGGTTTAGCACCAATTGTCGCGCGTTGCCTTCTGGGAAAGAGGTCGGGAAGGGGGGGGGGATGACGGAGTTTGACAGAGTCGTGGCCGATGCATACCATCGTTTTTAATTAGACTCCCATTCCTAATTTTCGCTTCGCAGCCCTGCTACCCCGAAACAACTTCTCTAGTAGCCTCGTGTTGTAATTGGACTCTCCGCAACAACCTCCCCCCCCCCACCCCTGCACTCCCAGTTATGGTAACATTTTAGCTTCGCTCCACATTACCTCTTTCTGTACGCTAATTCGTTGAGGTATACTTGTCAAACTTAATTTTCTTCATTTCGTTGGTTCCGTTGTGTTTGTAGGTGTGGTGATGTTTCTGTCCTTCTTGTATGCAGTAAAATCTCACACTTACAGTGGGAGGTATGAAAACCAAGACAAACGGTTGCAAATAAATTAATGCCTTTAATGTCCTAAAGTTAAAGACACGTCCTAAGCAACGAAATTAATGTGCTTAAGTGAAAGAAATTCATCTAACACCAAAACTGTACAAGAGAAACTGCCAAGTTTCCAAAAGGGTCCGCCTTTGAAAGTAGTGATATCATCCAACCAGGGAAAGGCCGCCAAGGCTAACCTATTAACCAGCAAAATTGATACACTACCACATTCTTCAATTTTTTGAGCCAGGAGTGATTAAAATTATCCATATATGACGAATTGCATAAATTTTCACGTTTGGCCGTAATATGGTACAATTCTAAGCCCAAAATGTTTCAACAGTCTAAGAAAGTAGGCATACAAAGAACTTAC
>JAHWFP010036043.1:79824-93136 GCA_023313725.1 Lithobius niger
ACATTTTGGTTTAGGGTGGGTATGAAAACTTTCCTATGACTTAGATCGCACGAAACATCACACCTGCCTTCATCTACACTTGCAGTGAGAAAGGTGCATACATTGTTACAGTGCTAAACAAAGAATTTAATGTGCTAAAGTTAAAGACACGTCCTAAGCAACTCATTGCTTTGTATGTATGCACCATCATTCTCACAATGCAAGTGTAGATGAAGGCAAGTGTGATGTTTCGTGTGATTAAGTCATAAGAAAGTTTTGATTCCCACTCTATACCAAAAAGACTTGTGTAGGGAAGTCTCTTCTTTTAATGTCTTCTTATTCTCTTAATTACGGTAACCTAGGGACTCATTCGATAGATAGGGGTTGGGCTCTGGTGTAGTTGTGACGTCAAGAGATAAGGGATTACTCGTGATTCAGGAAAACTGACAGGTTTTAGGAAGATGTGTGCTTAAAATGAAAGGCAGCTTTCCCTACGAGAAAGCAGAATAAAATGCCAGCAACTCGCCATTCTGGTATTCCGACCTGGGCGCGCGCCTAGACAACAACAAGTTTATGCAAGGAGTCACCACGGACAGGACCCATTTCAGGTTAGACGGACACAGATAAACAGCCGATGCTAACAGACTGTATCCGTGCTGGATTGGTTGGTAGTGTCGTAAGCAGTATTATCCTACTACAATGGGTGCACTCTGTAGACATTTCTTTTACATTTTATTTATTACTTAAGCCTAAGGATCGTACATCATGCGTTCATCTCTAACGGAACTTAAATCTAAGAGCCAATGCCGCACAAACAAACCACTCTGCACTATCCACTCTAGCTTCACCAGCCACAAATACCAACAGGATCAGTTTAATCTGCTAGTCTATTAACACCAACGCAAGTGCACAAGCCGTCATGACTTCAAGTCCTCCCGAACCTCCCCTTCTGGCTGCAGAACCTCACGAATTGACGTAGGGTGGACACAGTCCCTGCATTGTGCGAGGAGGCGCCAAGAATCCCCTCAAGTCGGTAGCCCAATCTCCCAAGACCCAGCCCCGAAATTTTGCCCAGTGGTGGCACACCAAAAGAAAATGCTGCACTGTTTTGGCTTCTGTACCACACCCGCAGATCGGAGTGGCGCTAATGCCCAGCCGAAACTCAAGCGCCCTCAGAAGAGTATGCCCAGTTCTGAGTCTGGACAGCATTGCCGCATTCCAGACGTCTTGAAAGAGCATCCAGACCACGCGGATAAGAGACGTCGGGTGGAGGTGATAGAAAAAAAATCCTCCTTGAAATTCACCACCCATTGTAATCACATAGTGGCAAATTCTAATCGCCGTCTCGGAATTGTAAACCGGATTTTTAATTCTGGCTGTGTAGAAACTTCGGTGCAGTGTTGTTTTACAAAGCGGCTGCCTGGCCTTGCACAGCTGCCTTATTATTTGCGTTTGAAGCGTCTCGGGTTGGACTCCCTTGAACTGCGCCGACTAAAAGGCTGACCTAATTTTGACATTTAAAATTCTACGCTGCTTTCTGGAAATAGGTTTACCATTCTTTGACCTTAGCCATGTGGGCAGGACTAGGGGTCATAGTTACAAATTACTTCTCCCCTCAGCCAGACTTAATTGCCGGAAGTACATTTTTTCCGTTAGGGTGGTCCCAGTGTGGAATGCTTTATCTGAGCGGATCGTTGCGGCTGCTTCCGTCAACAGCTTCAGACAACATCTTGACGAGTTTAACTTTGCCAAATTTTTGAAAAGACCCAATTATGTTGTCGCCTGCTAGTTGGGTGGTGATTGTTGGACTGGTGTATACCCAATAATGCCTTGCGGCCTTGCAGCCTTGCGGCCTTGTCTGCGGCCTTGCAGTGCTGGAAACATCGGTTCTCGTCAGATCCCCGAAGTTAAGCAGCATTGGCCCCGATTGGTACTTGGGTGGGTGACCTCCTGAGAATCCGTTGCGGGTGTTGCAGACATAGGGCCTTAGGGCTTCGGGCAGATGACCAGGGGTGGTTAACGCTCGTTAAACCCTTTAACCTTTTTTTTTAACTCCAATAATGCCTGCTTGTTCATGATCATGTCTCTCCTGGTGACCATGGCTTTTTTTATTATGATGAACTTTTTTATTTTTATTTTATCTTGATTATGATTGACAATTGGTTTAGGCCAGGCTTTAAACTGCAATGCATTTATTTTATTTTATTTATTTAAAAAAAATTTTGTTTAAACATTGACAATGGTACGTACGGCTTTTTCTCTCACTCGTCCCTCTCGTTTGGCGATGTCATCGGGGACCACTGTGTCCCTGGTAGGTCTAACCTTGGTGGTAAGGCATTCGTGACCCCAACCCTATACCACCAAACCTTCCTTTACAGCCGGGCAACCGTCTTCGTTTTAAACTTTTAAACTTTACAATTTTTAATTTTTGTTATAACTTCGGATGGCAGTTAGTGACCACCAGGTCCTTGCCATTCCGGTAGCGTTTGCAACAAACTTATATTATTATTATTATTATTAAAGACCGGCTGATGCCACTGCTATCCCACTCCTCCTGCCAATCTCTAGCAGACATCCATCTCAGAACTGGCGTGAAGTCCTTGGGAGTGACCGGGAATGGTACCTCATTGGTCCTACCTTCAAACCCCCGCTAGGCCGACCCGTCCGCCAAGTAACAGTAGATCATCCGAATGTATACATCCAATTGTTAAAAGATTGATTGTTCACGATTTGATTTGAATTGATTTGTTTATTGAGCTATAAAGGTCTACATATACCTATGCGCTACTAACCTAATCTTCTTACCTTAACCTAAACCAGGACAACCAGTTCATCAGAGAACCACGATAAAGAGTAGGTGCAACAGTGGGATCGATTGCTACATATTTGGGTGCCCACCTGGGAATCCGGGTGCTGCAGACATAGGGCCTTAAGGCTTCGTAGGGCAAATGACCGGAAGCGGTTAACTATCGCTGCGAAACCCTTTAACCCTTTTGTGGCTTCACTAGCAGACATATGTCTGTTAACTGTGAGCAGCTAAAAGCATATTTTTGTCATGTTGAGGATAAATCCCAATGCGACCGAAATCTTTCAAATTGGGGAAAGTGCAAGGATAAAGAAAAATTAAAAGTTAAGGGATGAGTTTTCTTCATTCATAGAAAGAAATATGCATCAATAACGTTGTTTTCGTTATACTGTCTAGTTAGTTAGTCAGTAATTGGTAACGGTTTTCCCCATATACTCATTGCTCATGGCTAGCAAAAAAATTGGGAAGGAATACACCGCTGAAAGTTTACACACGAATGTGTGGTGATCTGAACATTGTACTTTTCTTGGTTTGGTGCTTTAGAGGTCAGGGAAAATGCATGGGAGGGTTTTGAAATTCGCAACCAGGGAATTTTAATTTCTTTTCTTTCAACCATGGTCCTTGATTTATACTAAAAGCCTGGACGAACTAAAAGTTAAACTACAACGAAGGACAAAGTTATCATTCATCAACATTGCCGTGGATGTAAATGACTGATTGAATAATATTAAAGAGATCACGTTACATGATGGTTATGAAACAATACGAACATTCACGAGTCAACGGGGGTTTTGTTAATAACCAAATAACAAAATGCTTTGCGGTCTGAGATTTTAGTATCCACCCAAAGTCAAAGTGAAGGTGCCAAGTTTCCAAAAAGGGTTGGCCTTTTAAAGTAGTGATGTCATTCACCAGGGAAAGGCCTCCAAGGTTAATCCTATTAGCAAGTTAATGGCACCGACTAATAGTTCAAAAGTTAAATGAAAACTAGAATATTGCTACTCAAGTTTAACGTTCAAAGTATTATTCGGTGCGATTAACGTAGCTAATATGATTAACCTTGACAGCCTTTCCCTGGTTGAAGTCACTACTTTAAAAAGCCGACTCTTGGCGGCTTCTCTTATTGTGGTTTTGGGAGGAAGATCAAAACGTTCATAGGCCTGTGGATGTACAAAAGGTCACATCGCTTATCTTTATCTCTACCTTTTTTTCTGCAAGAAATTTGCGTCCATAAATTTTCACATTGATAATTTCACATTTGCCTTTGCCCAAATAGCCGTTTCATCAGCCATACTGACACCATTCCATGTTTCACATGCTTAAGTTTTTTGCAATCCCTTTTCTGAGCACACTGTCCAAAAAAACACTGATTTTCGTTTGCTTCGCTCACTCACTCAGTGCATCCCCCTTCAGTTGCTCCTTCGAAGTTAATGTTAATCTACACAATTAAGCTGTAATTGCTCACTCAATCACAATCAACCGCATCTACTTGGCCAATCATCTACTTGGTGGCACCACACTAGCATGTCTTTAGATTAACCAGCAAATTCGGAGTATTATAAATCAAGACATATTTCTTTAAATAAATTATTTTTTTCCTACTTGATTGTACCCTGTGCCCACGATCTGCAATTTGTTTCTAAGTCTTCTTGCAATGAATGACTCCCATTCTCTTAGTGAGGTTTGTTATTTGTAAACCGGATAAATATTTATAACTGGGTCCTGGCCCCAAGCGTCATAACCCAACAAACTACAAACAGTGACCATAACCGATATCTACAGACTATACGACTACACACCTACAATACAAACAGACAAACAACCAGATCCAACCAGAGAACAACCAAAGTCACAAAAGCTGCAGAAATCGCAAAAGTTACACACCAAAGCCATTCGTGAACAGTGGACTTCCACAAGGAATTCTAAAGCATGTTCATACGAGGGTACTAATGCAGACGAATGCCACTACTCGCCTTCCACTGTGTACAAGTAACTCACTTGCAAACTTCGTCATACACCTCCTGCAAACAACTAGTCTCCAGATAATCGTTGGCCACCAAATACACACAGTTGGACCCGCAAGCCAGCACTTCACAGAGACTTAGTGGCGCAGACATCAAAGCAGATGTAAATGCTAGCACAGTCAACAGACCTGCACACAGACACCCGTCGTGCGACAAAACTGTGCAACAGCAAGGAAGCGATTCCTGTTTGCCCCCCCCCCCTCGCACTTGCCCATAATGTACCTTGTAGATCCGCAGTCACCAACCATTTCCGGAGACCGCCAAAACGGGTGCAGTGTAGCAAAAAGTGCTCTGTAGTCTCTTCTACACTACACCTAATACAAAGCGGAGATGCAGCCCATCCTAGCCTATGCCAATGACCGGAGATCAGAGAATGACTATTCCGAAGTCTCGACACTATTTGCTCTGCCCAGGCTGGGAGACCATCAAGCCCTGAAACTGCAGAGTACACAGGCTGCATGCGGTAAAGGATGCGACATGTACTCGCCGCACTCCACTGAGTGTTCCACAAGCATGGAGGGAGACATGGTACGACCTGATTGACTTAATCAAAGATATACAACTCTGGTCCGAAAAAAACAGCACCGCGGGCTATGGAGTAAGCTTCTTCATTGACTGGGCAGCCGCTGTATCCACGGACCCACATGACACAGATATCTGAAGTTTGCATGACAAGCCAGACTTTACAGCACACCTGAAAAACGATTGAATGTCCAATGTCCAATGGCAAGTGGCCGACACATGGTTGTAAGAACAGACTTGGAGTCCGTGTACACCGTGCACAATGGCAACTGAAGATCCAGCAGTAGGGAGCAACAGAGAGTGCTACAAGTTTACACACAAAACTCGACGACACATTCGATACCGGCCGGCCAACACTGAGCTCAATGTGAAAACCCACACTCCAATCCACCCAACCATGCTGCTATGGGCGAAAGAGGCTTCGCAGAATATGGCACACTCTGTGGGACATGGGCCAGGCAGACACACCACTTCCATGGGCACGGTGGACAGATGGCCACAACAGCCGTCAGTGGCTTGAGACTAGGCTCCAGCACCACAACCCGACGTACTGAGACAGGTACGTGCACTTCCACTGACAAAGCATTAGTTCATGATTGTAGCAGCAACCAGGTCTTGTTCCCCTCTACTAAGGTTGCGGAGACACAAAGCAACAAGAAGTCCATGGCACAAAGCTGAAGAGGCAACTTACCTGCTTCAACCCAGAGGCCTCTACCAGAGTTGAGATAATACAGCCTGTCACAGCTCGCAAGCAGTCATTCTCACTGACTTGCAGACTACGCACATGCTGCTGTGCTGTCTGTAGAAATAAAAGGTAATAGTCCAGCAAAGAGCGGATAAACGCTCGAAAAACAGCAAGCAGCACGCCTCGCCTAACCGTCCGACAACGTGCTAAGACTCGGAGAACTGAGAGCCGGCTGGGAACTTTCTCTCTCAAGAGACGAACGTTGGCAGACCATGTCAACCCTCTGTCTAAACCGACTCCAAGGTACTTCAGCTGACACTGATATTCCAACTCTCGCACTAACTGGGGTCGCGCTAATGGCAGTCTGGCGCGAGAAGAGGATAACGAAAGGCCAGGAGCAGCTAGCCGCTCAACAACAAGGTCTAAAGCAGCCTACATATGCTTGACGAGTACACCAGGACCACTGCCAACAAACCACAGGGTGACATTGTCAGCATAACACACCACATTCGTTGTCTGCTGTATCTCAACCAAAACCGTGTTTATGACTATCGCAAACAGGAGCAGACTGAGACAGCTACCTTGTGGGAGGCCCTTGTCTGATTCTCTCTGCGACGACCAGTGTCCACAAGCTCTGGTGACGAAAGGGCGACGTCCCAGTAAAGTCTGAACTGCGTTGGACAGTTTTGAACCAACACCCATTGCAAGAGCATCGCGGATCTACTCGACGCTTACCGTGTCATATGCCACTCTAATGTCGAGGAACACAGCTACAATGATATTCCCATGCACCCAAGTCTTTCATATGCCAGACAAGAGATACAGAACTGCGTCTTGCGCACTTCTTTTCAGCAGGTAACCAAACTGGACACTGGAAAGATATTTGTTACACTTGCCGATTGTTGGTGCCGATTTACTCGGCCCCAACCTGGGAATCTGGCTCGCCTGGAAATCTGGCTGTTGCAGACATAGGGCCTTAGGGCTTCGGGCAGATGACCAGGAGTGGTTAACGCTCGTTAAACCCTTTGAAACCCTTTGAACTCGGTGAACAAGCATGCGGTCATAGACATTATGCGCCTGTGATAGTAGGGCGATTGGCCTATAACTCGTCAGAAACGATGCGCGTATCACTCTTAAGCATGTTATAATAGGATGTTGGATGACAATACAAACAATGGTTACATCAATAATTTTGCATTTACGCACCACGTCAGGGCCACGTGTTTCTTCTAGCTGCATGCCATATTTTAGAAAATGGCACTTCCAGATAGATGCTTTACCTGTCTGCCTAAATTTAGACTTGGTAAGTTTCCCTAGTGAGCTGTACACTACACACTTTACACAATATTTTTAAATTAACCTGGTAGCCATCGGATTAGTTACTAGTTACACACAAACAACGTTATTATGGGTTCTTTTTCTCCACAAAGGACATGTTCCCACACTTTAATGTTGAGGGTTTCTTTGTTACTGGACCCAACACACCTGATTACAACGATTTGCAAAGATTTCTACTGCATGGGGAATTTACACCGGTATGCTGAAATAAGGTATGAGCTTGTTACCGTTAAAATCACAGCCTGCGCTGCCTTGAATTGATTTTATTGAGTCTTCATTGGCCCGCAATGCCATACACTCAAGGCTAACCTACTTAAACCTATCTTTAACACTAAACATAACACCACCGTAAGGCCAAACAACTCCACCATAATCCTACACACCGTAAATCACCACAATTTTACATCTGAACAAAATTATGCTCTGACAAAATTTAAATCTAACCTACTAGGCGGCACAGTGAACTAGAACAGTGAACTTCAAGGATTTCTGCATGACAAAATGGGAACGAAGACAGCAAACAACAAAATCTAATTTTGGGTGATTATTTATAGCTAACGGCTAATTATTTACAAACATAAAAGTATAAAGAAAAAATGTTGAGACACATGAATCTCGGGAAGAGCAACTGAAGAGAATATCTGATTGAGTGAGCAAAGCAAAAGGAAATTAGCATTTTAGCCAGTACGTGCAAAAATGGGATTGAAGAATCTTGAGCAATGAAGCATGCACGTACAATAAACCAAACTGTGTCACTTTGGTTGGGGTAATGGCTAACAGGGCGGTGGTAAATGTGAAAATTATCAATGGAACAATTTATAAACATAATTCCTTTGGAACAAAGGTAGAGATGAAGATAGGACAGTGTGACCTTTTGCACGTTCACAACCCTATGAAAGGTGTGATATCTACGAAAAACCACAACTGGTATAAGTGAAGCCTCCAAGTTTCAAAAAAGGGTCGGCCTTTGAAGGTAGTGATATCATTCATCAAGGAAAAGGCCGCCAAGGTTAATCCTATTAGCCAAGTTAATCGCACCGAATAATACTTTGGACGTTAAATGAAAATTTGAAGATTGCTACCGCGAGTAGCAATGTTCTAGTTTTCATTTAACTTTCAAACTATTAGTTGGTAAGATTAACTTGGCTAAAAGGATTAGCCTTAGCAGCCTTTCCCTGGTTGAATAATATCACCACCTTTAAAGGCCGACCCCTTTTGGAAACTTGGCAGCTTCTCTTATACCAGTTTTGGTTTTGAGTGGATAGACTTAACTGGGAAGGAGTGGATTATTGCCGGATTAGTTTCGCGGTAAGTGTGTGGCGGCATTCTGTGGAAACCTCTAGAATACAGAAGGAATTGAAGGTCTATTCAAAAAGCTTAATTGACTGTGTTTATTGCGTCTTCGTTAATAACTTTTAATTACTAGTGCGTTACACATGTTGTTTTTTTTTTGGGGGGGGGGAGGGAGGAGACATGTCCGATCTTGTTCTGAACCTATGTAACTTTCATAATGGTTACACATCTCTCGTTTTAGCTTAAGGTGAGGTGAATTTTTTTAATTTTCAAGTATACTACAATCAACTCGGTTGTTTAGCAGTTTTTGAGTGATGTGAACTGTGTAAAAATATAGTTGACGTCCAACATGCTAACGTCAACAGCACGAGGGCCAGGTTTAGGTGATTTTGTGGTAACAGAGGGTACTTGTCAGTTTAGAGCAGTAAAGTGAAATAACCTCCTGACCAGGCAGAGACTCATAGTGACATATGAGGACAACGATTTAATAATTTTCGGCTCCAATTTTCGGCTCCTATTTTCGGCTCGTTCACCTAAGTGACAATAAAACAATGTTGCGGAATAATATTATAAAATAAAACATAAAGATGATAAAAAGTAGAGAAACTTGCCCAGTAATGTTAAACTAGTACCACCATCTTGAAAAGTGATGTTAATCTAAATTCCAATTATATTTGTTACCCCCCAGCGCCCCTCCTACCTTTAAATTAAGGGGTGGAGCAAGGCAATATTTATTTTTGGAATGGCCTAATGTTCTGTAAGAATTGTTTATACTATAAAAAATATTGCTGTGTCACTGTGAAAAAAATTATGTGACGTATCTCCCTGATTCGCCCTGTGACGTATCGCCCTGGTTTGTTTGTTTGTCTCAATGGAATCCTTCAAATAAAACGTGTTTCAGAACGAGCCCCCCCCCCCCCGTCTCCCGCCATTTCGAAATCTTTAAAGTGAAAAAAAAAACCAATTCATTCCACGTCGTCAAGGCCATAAAACTTTCCCTTCACATAATTTGAATAATAGTCCGCGCGTAAACTGTTTTGAATCGACAGTCGTGCTTATTTCCTTTTCATTCACTCCGAATAACGATCGACGAAACCCCCACCCCATTTTTCTTTCTCCACCCCTACGTCCCCCCAACCCACCCCACCCCCTTCTCCCAACGCTACGCCCTTACCTAACCCTTCCCTAGCGGAAGAGCAGCACGACATTATGAGTTGAAAGTGCGCATTACCCACAGTCCATTTTGCTATACCCGGAGCGTTTCTTCTCGGCTTCGTCCCAGAAGGCAAACAAAGTCATATATGCGGCAATCTATCTGGAGAGCACCTTGCACGTATCCGAATACAAAGACAAGGAGGAAAGTGGTGGCCGTTGCGTTGCATTCCAAGTTTTTAGTGTGTGGCAACAAATTCTGTAAAACAACTGCACTTTGTGAGAATATCACCATCTCTGGTGTACGTCATGTTCGCACCCATGAGAAACCTTTAGGAAATGGTGCTACATGAAGCCTGTCCAAAAACCAACATTGCGGCAATTTTGTTTTAAAAAATGGGCGCCAAAAAATGTAAAAAATTCAATATTGTATTAATGTATGTAAGTTTGGTCTCAATTGCTACGTGTTAAGGTCTGCCGAATTTAAAAAAAAAATGCTCTGTAAATGTGCTAGAACGCCACATGACAAGTATCAAAATTGGTAGCAAAATTCATGTGCTCTTCATAATGTTAAAATATACTTATAAAGTAGAGGCAGATTTGAATTAATGTTCAAAAACATGAGTTCGTTTGCACTGACTAGTCACTAGCAAACACCACGTCAAATCTGTAGTGTGATGTAGAGTGTTCGTAATTAGGAGCTAAGCTGCAGCTGTTTCTCTATGCTGTAGCATTTTTTCTTCAATTCACCGTAAGTTACATCTTTAAAGTGATGCGGTAGCAGTTATAATTAAGCTAAACGGATGTGTTTAAAGTTAGATATCAGGTGGAGATGAATTTTTCCAATATGGGTAATTAAATCGATTAATTGTATAACTAGCTGTACCCCCGGCGTAACATACGCCGGCTAGCTGGTTCCCGCATACCTGAGCGTAACACAGTAGTGGGCCCCGGTTTCCCGTATTGTGTGGTCTGAATATCCCCATCTCTGCTCCCTCTTTGAACCCCTGCTGATTTGTGTTATGGAAGTAAATGTTTATTTTCAAATGGAGAACGTTTCTGTTCTGATGCCAAGCCCAACAAACCCAACAACGGTTGTGCATACGGTGATTGTTACTCAACCAACTTTGAAACTCTTCCAAGTCGGCTCTTAAGAGCTAGCTTTATTAATGCAATATGTCGATTGTTATAGGTCACATCTGTTTCTTTGACCAGGAGTGGTTAACGCTCGTTAAATCCTCCTCTCTGTTTCTTTGACATTGTCGGTCGCTCGCTCTCTTTCATTATACACCCTCTTTTATTGTAGTGCATAATAATGATGAATTTGCTTGCCCAACCTAAGCGTATTATATATATAGACTAGTTGTGCCCGTGCGCATGTTGCATGTTGCGCACCCCGCACTCCCATAGCTTGGGTTCTGAATATCTCCACCTCTCTCCGGCACCTCAGGTATTTGGTCTTTGGTTTTAAATTTATCAAGTCAAGACCGAACATGTGAGTGGCTCCCACATATGCCCTCACCCCACAATTAATTTAATCCCCAATCCCCACACTTCTGCCCCCTCCCGGATACGCATATGTGGCCCCCCCCCCCCAAAAAAAAAAAAACGACTCCCCGTGCCATTCCCCCTTTGGTGCAGCCCCGGAAAAGTCGCATTCGTTTGTTTGACTGAAGGCTAAAAAAAACCCTATCACTGTGAAATCCAGCATTCAGTAAGACAGTAATCCTATGTTTAAGTTAATTCTTTGAAACACTTCACCTCGGTACCGCGCATTGAGAAATTGTTGCAAGCAACGTGTGTTACCGCCCACTTCAAAACAATTTTACTCCTTTCCATCGTATCAGCCTGCCAATTGGAGGCCTAGAAATTAAGAACCAATCGTCGTTTGGTTTAAAGTTGTCTGTTTTAGTAGACACGGGTGGTTGTTTTTTTTTAGCTCAAACGCCAACAATGGCACAGTCCACGCGACTAAACTTACCACAACAATACCAAAAAACGAACCCGAAAACGGGGCGGCAGGTCTGGTAAGTGGCGCCATCTCTTCGAAGACTTTGGAAAAAGTGTTATAACCCGAACTTGTAGTCCAAGGCCGTCAACAGACGGCGACATGGCAGGTTTGGTAAGTGGCGCCATCTGTTCGACAACGTTTAAAAAGTGTCCCAACCCGAATTTGAAGGTTAATCCCATCAACAGATGGCACTACAGGGTGGGGTACTTGATTGTACGACGGAATGGTGTGGCCGGTGACTTGGCCGCCTGCTCCGTATTATATATGTAGATTATTAGGAGCCACGGCTGTTTATCTATGTTGACTTTTGAGTCTATTTACCACAAGTTATTGTTTTTAACTGCTGCAGTAGCCATTCTAAATAAGATAAATAGATGAAAGATGGGGATGTATCTTTTCCAACAACGGCACTTAAAACGATTTATTGTAATTAGGAGCTAGGTTACAGCAGTTTATCTACATTGTTGCGTTGTGCTTTCTTTGTTCAATCTATTTACCACAAATTAAATCTTTAAAACTGCTGCATAGCCGTTATAAGTCAGATAAATGGACGTAATTAGGCTTATACCAAATAGGAAGATGTATATTTTCCAACAAGGATAATAAAATGCACCCATTAATGATAATTAAAACTGCCACCTTATCAACTTGCAGCAAATTGAAGAAAGCATAAAGCTACTGCACAGATAAACAGTTGTACCTTACCCCCTAATTCCATTAAATCATTTTTATTACCTTTATTGGAATACATACTTCGCCACCTTTCATATAATCCTACTTACATCCATTTGTCATAATTAGAACTGCTACCTTTTCCTTTAAAGAAGTCACATGAAGTGAACTGAAAAAGAAAAGATGGGGCGAGTTTATTTACAGTTGTAGCTTATTCCCTAATTACAATAAACCATTTAATTACCTTTGTTCGATTATATGTTTCTCCATCTTTCATCTAAGCCTAATTACATCGATTTATCTTAATTAGAACGGCTACTGCAGCAGTTTAACGATGTATCTTGTGGTAAATAGACGCAAAATGCACCTCACTACAATGTAGATAAACAGCCGCAGCTTAGTTCCTAATTATAATAATAAAATACAACTTGCTGACCTGAAAGGAAAGCGAGAGATGACGGGGGGGGGGGGGGGAGACCCACCACTTACACCCAGCTTCCCGGTAAATAAGATCATTAAAAAAAAACAATGCAAGCTGTAATATCGAGTACCTAGAGCGTCAAAACCAATAGTTCAAGGCCGTAACAAATGATGGCGAAGATTGGCCTTGTTCAGACCACATTTAAACCTCTTCACCAACATGGCAGAGATAACCACCTGCTGTACTGTTTAGTCCACGCGAAACCTTACTACTGTATTCAAATGTTTTGACCATTTTTACTTTTGCATACGATACATCAGCTAATGATTCGTGCATTCTGCTTGGCTAAACGACATTGCTGGAAAATGTTTAGAAACTAATCGTCTTAGTGGGCTTAGCACAGCTCTAC
>JAHWFP010036043.1:93146-149665 GCA_023313725.1 Lithobius niger
AGTGAGAGATTATCATCAGTAAGGCCTCCTGAGAAATAGCTCGCGAGCGTCATATTCTGCAATCTAGATAAAGAAATCCGTGGATCGGTGGGCCAACGGTTAGACAGGTTGCCGCCATAGACGGGTTACCAGCCAGCATAATACAAATATTACAGATAGATTGACCCGTCGGAAGGAGTTTGTTGATGGATGTAGATACATATGCATAGAGCAAGATGTAAGGCTGCATTAAATAAAAAAAAAATCCCTAAAATCAGTGAAAGAAGAAAAATCCACTTAAGGTGTGGTAGTAATGGGAATTATAAGCGACATGGTGCCGCTTCTACTTTATGCTAATACTATATTTTACATGGATGTTTCTTGTTTTACTAATTTTATTTTTTGTAATTACTTCAGTTTTGTACGTTATGCTCTTCAGCAACATGCTGAAAAAAATGCTAAGTCCTGCGTCGAAATACGAGATTCATGAGCAAAACAAAGCCGAGTTGTGAGAGGCTTTGACCTACCAGTCAAGAGTATGCGAGATCTGATGGCGCAACCGACCTATAGACACACGACATACAGTTTTCTGCCTTAGATTTTTATTATTAGCAAGTTGTAAAGCCCGTCACGGGCTAATCTAGGAGTACAGCTGCCCCATAATAGTGAAATGTCTAATTAAATAATGGAGGTTCTTGAAGTTGGGTAATTGCGGTAAGGTTGCTTCGCCCACTCAATCCATGCATCCTGTGATTCATTTCACCATCCTTCATTCATTTCCATAACCCGGGAGCAGACGGAGTCTTTCACGTCCAGTTGCCTGTCTTTTTTTTTTTTTTGCACTGAATCCTACTGCGCATTTTTTGTGTCTTTTAAAGCCATGTAGTAGGTTTGAATCTGTAGTGACCTCTCCCTCCACCTATTTTCCCCCTTTCCCTACTTCTTTCATTTTTGAACTGAATCCTTGCATTTTCTTGTGTCTTTTTTGTGACATTTTCATCGATAGCAGTTTAGTAATCGATGCAGCATTGTTTCCTCCGGCGTACAGATTTATTTTTCCTTTTTTCTCTCATGCCCGATTACGTTACGTAATGAAACCAAGTATGTACAATGCCACATGGAGAAGACATTTCTGCATAACCTACATTTATATGGCGTTTCAACAACTTGCTTTGTTACAGTACACGGGTCCACGATTACGTTACTTCGTTTCGTGTGGCGGCGTCTTGAATTTACAGATTTTGTCCACAGTTCGGTATATGTGCATGTTTGTAAAGACATTGTTGTTTACAGTATTATTGTTACAACATTGCAATTGCTTTTCTTGATCTAGACACACGCTAGTGTGTCGCCGCTAAGTAACAGTAGATCGTCCGATTGTAGACATCCGATTGTTAAAAATGATTGTTGATGAAAAAAGGCGGCTGCGCTAGCAGACTGTCTTTTTTAACTGAGACCAACTTATGCCTGATTTCAGCATACTGGTGTAAATTCCCCATGCGGTAGAAATTTTTGCAAATCGTTTGAACCAGGTGTCTTGGGTTCAGCAACGAAGAATTAATGCCTGTTTGAGCAAGAATCTTCCTTATTGTAACAATGGTTAACAATGATCCGTCCATTGTTGTGGATATTGCCCCCGTCAGGACAATATCCAGATATGGCCCTCCTCACTCTTCTCAGCAAACACGTTCAGTTTAGTTTAGTTTAATTTATTAAGCCTAATCGGTTCGATACACCATACTCTCAGTGTAATGTAGGCTACAATGATATACGAACAATTACTTTAAGTAACGTATATCCACATATTTTTTGTGAATGCGGACAGTTTTATAGACGTTTCCATGGCGTAGGCTAGTAGGTACGAATAAGTTCTTCATTTCCAACACCCGCCAAAATCTCGCTTACTTGTTGCTGCATTGAAAGGCTGGTTGTTTGTATATATATATATTTTTTTTTTTAATTTTTGGTGCATTATGTCATCTGCAGCAAACTTGTGCTCGTATAAATTAAATGGCTAGATTTTAGTAGAAGAAAGAAGTCTAGTATGGTTAGTCATCTCAGGGGGTGGGGGGAGCAGAAAGTATGATATCAAGTACAAAGCTTACCATTTATGAATTAAAACGTCACTTAACCAAAAAGTCAAAGAATGCAAAAACACTTTCATATGCATGAAATATATCTTTTGATTACTGATGCAATTCGTATGATTTCGTACAACAAAATCAAACATCCTAAAATTTTACCAGGCAGCAAATGGCTATGCAAGCTTATTAGTCCAGGCCACTTTTGGGAAAAAAGGCGTTTTTAAGCATGCAAGCAGCATTTTGTATAACAATTTAGCATCAGGTGTTTTTAAGGTATTTCGACCCCCCTGAGTTCGAAAATGCCTGTTGCCAGCTCGAAAATTGAACCGGAAGTCCGTAATTCAAGATAGCGGCTGAAATTGCGCC
Source organism: Lithobius niger (assembly GCA_023313725.1). Taxonomy (NCBI): domain Eukaryota; kingdom Metazoa; phylum Arthropoda; class Chilopoda; order Lithobiomorpha; family Lithobiidae; genus Lithobius; species Lithobius niger. Next base: position 95,576 of record JAHWFP010036043.1, read on the forward strand.
AAATTTTGAGCCATTTTGCAAGAACCGTTAGTGATACCCAAAAATGGTTGAGATAAAAGTTGTTTGCAATAATGTAAACTACAATGTCATTCCCTTATATCTCTTATGGTTTTCGAGAAAAATGGATTTTAGGCCATTTCGGGCTAAGTTAATGCTAACAGACGTCTCAATTTGTTAATTTACGAATTTTAACTGCTGCTGTGTCGTTTCTAATTTAGGTGGATGGCTCCAATTAGACTCATTCGAAAGATGGGAGTGTCTTCTTTGCAACAAGGGTCATTGAAAGGGTCTACAACTGTTAGAAGCCGAGCTAAACCTGTTTTACTAGGGCTGGTATCACAGTCGCCGTTGGATTTTTCGCTCATTTTCAACGTTAAACTGTTATTGTGACGTGTCTAATTTAGGTAGATGGCTCCAATTAGATTCATTCGAAAGGCGAGATTGTCTTCTTTGCAACAAGGGTAGTTGACAGGGCCTACGACTGTTATAGGCGAGTAAATAGGCTAAAAAAGGAGGTTAACCGACCACAAATTGCAACAAAAGGTTTTATGGTTATTCCTGACTGGAAAAAGCGTGCTGAATTCGAAAAAAAATTGTTATCCACCCTATCTGCTGTCGTTTTCCTGGAAAATAGGGTTAATTTGCATGTTATAGTTAAAAAATGCATTTAATAGATACATGGAAATACGAAGTGAATATTAATATACCTTTCATTTTGAGGGCAGTTCTTATCTGGAACCTACTAAAAATGTGTACTTTAAGATTCCGAAGGGTGCCAGCCAATGTTTACTTAGTGTTAGTCATTTTGGCCTATTACGCAAGTACCTTTAGTGTTACACAAAACCGGTTTGGATATAAGTTGTTCACAATAATGTAATCTACAATGCAAGTTCCATACCTTTCTCCATATATCACGGTTATTGAGAAAAACGGTCATGTTGGGCCATTTTCGGCGATTTTTGCTAATTTAATGCTTATAGATGTCTGAATTTGTGAATACAATTTAAATTTTCAATTGCTGTTTTGTCGTTTATTCGAAAGGTGGGACTCTCTTCTTAAAATCAAGGGCAATGAAAAGGGCCTGCCACTATTAGGGACCGAACCACGCCCGTTTTGCTAGAAGCTGGTATCACAGTTACCGTTCAAAATAAAGACAGATGCAAACCTATTTGCGTTGCTTTTAGGACTTACACATCACTCTGCCTGAGCGGGGCGGATCGAACCCAAGATCTTTGAAACCAAAGGACGAAGTCCCACCGCTTAGCTGTACTGACACAGCCAAAAGAAAACGCTGCCTATGGACGTTTCCTTTTGTCCATGTCAGTATGGCTCAGTATGGCTCAGCGGTGGGACCTCGGCCTTTGGTTTCAAAGATCGTGGGTTCGATTCCCCCGCTCAGGCAGAGCGACGTATAAGTCCTATAAGTCCTAAAGGCAACGTAAATAGGTTTGCATAAATAGGTTTGCCTTTACGTTGCCTTTTGGATTTATATGTCACGAATGACTGAGCGGGGAATCGAACCCACGACCTTTGAAACCAAAGGCCGAAGTCCAACCGCTGAGCCATACTGACAAGGCCAAAAGGAAACGTCCATAGGCAGCGTTTCCATTTGGCCGTGTCAGTATGGTTGAATGGTAGGACCTCGGCCTTTGGTTTCAAAGGTCGTGGGTTCGATTCCCCCGCTCAGGAAGAGTGACGTATAAGTCCTAAAGGCAAAGTAAGTAGGTTTGCAAAAATAGGTTTGCATTTACGTTGCTTTTGGACTTATATGTCAAGAATGCCTGAGCGGGAAATCAAACCCACGACTTTTGAAACCAAAATCCGAAGTCCTAGCACTGAGCCAAACTGACAAGGCCTAAAGAAACGTCCATACGCAGCATTTCCTTTTGGCCGTGTCAGTATGACTCAGCAGTAGGACCTCGGCCTTTAGTTTCAAAGGTCGTGGGTTCGATTCCCCACTCAGACAATCTGACATATAAGTCCAAAAGGCAACATAAATAGGTTTGCATCTGTATTCATTTAACTCTTTTTTGAGCCTTTGGCTTTCTGTGTTTAATACCGTTCAAAGGTTGAAAATAAGCAAAAAAATGAACCAGCCCCGAGTAAACCCTTTTCATTACCCTTGATTAAAAGACGACATTCCCACCATTCGAATAAACCTAATTGGAGTTATTCATCTAAATTATAAACGCCACAAGAGCAGTTTAAAGTTGAAAATGAGCGAAAAATTGAACGGTAACTATGATACCAGAGCCTAGTAAAGCGGGCGTGGCCCAATCCCTAATAGTGGTAGGCTCTTTTCATTGCCCTTGATTCAAAGAAGATATTTCCATCTTTCGAATAAACCTAATTGTAGTCATTCATCTAAAGTATAACCATCATAAGAGCAGTTTAAAGTTGAAAATTAGCGAAATATTTAATAGTAATTGTGATACCAGCCCCTAGTAAAACGGGCGTAGCTCGGTTCCTAACAGTCGTAGACCCTTGCAACTTCCCTTGTTGCAAAGAAGAAATTCTCACCTTTCAAATGAATCTAATTGGAGTCATCTACCTAAATTAGACACGTCACAACAGCAGTTGAAAGTTGAAAATGAGCGAAAAATCCAACGGTGACTGTAATACCAGCCCAAAGTAAAAAAGGCGTAGCTCGGTTCCTATCAGTTGTAGACTCTTTCAACGACCCTTGTTGCAAAGAAGACACTCCCACCTTTTGAATGAGTCTAATTGGCGCCATCCACCTGAATTAGAAACGGACGCAGCAGTAGTTAAAAATTGTAAATTGACAAATTAAGATGTCTGTTAGCATTAAATTAGCCCGAAAATGGCTTAAAAACCATTTTTCTCGAAAACCACAAGAGATATGCAAAAATGTATGGGAATGACATTGTAGTTTACATTATTGCAAACAACTTTTATCTCAACCATTTTTGGGTATCACTAACGTTTCTTGCATAATTGGCCAAATGGCTCAACATTTGGCACCATTTTTGGCCGCTATCTTGAATTACGGACTTCCGGTCCATTTTTCGAGCTGGCAACAGGCATTTTCGAACTCAGGGGGGAGGGGGGGGGGTCTAAATACCTTAAAAACACCTGTTGCCAAATTGTTATACGAAATGCTTCTTGCAGTGCATTTTTCTGAAAATTGGCCTAGTCTATATAGAATGGCCTTCAGGACTCATGGCAACTAAGGCAAATGTCCCCCGCCCGAGTTAAACAGTCCAGTCAACGAAGAAAGAAAAAATCCCAAAGTCTTGAAATTCGGCAAGGTTGTTCGGGGAGGTCTAGTAATGACTATATCAAAAGTCCTAATGATTTGGAGGTGAGCTGCCTTCGCTAGACCATAAAATACCCCAAAATAGGTAACTTTTTATTTGTTTTCCGATAATATCTCGGAATCTGTGGGTCCTACCAGAAAACTGCTCCCTACAAAAGTTAAAGAGGACAAAATTTGCCACAAACTTAATTCTTTACATTGTTTTCTCTAGCACTAGTAGTTTATTAGATATTTAGAGTTCTAAATTTAAGAAATCTCAATGATTGACAGAGATCTGCTGTACGAGGTGCACATAGATTAGGTGGACCGACCGTAACAGCATTTAAGTTACTATATCAATCATATAACATCGAACATTTATTTACCACTATACATATTTATTTGTTACATCGGGTTATTACATATAACATCGAATCATAACTTCAAATACATATTTGATACCACCTAATCAAGTCAAAGTAAACGTCCTCATGAAGGTTATCGTCCTGAACAGTTGGTGTCAGGCTATTCAAATAGTCACCGTGGCAGTTGTGGCAGATAGCAGTGCAACTCGCGCTTATTTTCCTTCACCCACACTTGTTTCCGCAACCTGTGGTGCATCTGCTAAATATGATGTTGAGGACAGCATCAGGGGCAACAGCATCTTAGGTTGCAGTGACATTCTGAGTACACTCACAAGCCCAAATTGCAGCTGGTAGCTCATTTCCGATCTAGATTGGCATGGTACCTATGCAAGTTGAGGGACGTTTAGTAGGAGAAATTGTCTACTGACTCAAGAAAAATCTGTGTCCTGCCTCCGGTACATCAGTTTCAATCTAATGAACATAAGGCCAGGCTGATCAAGATGCCTTCCTCCAAACTAAATGGCAGAAGAGTACAATACCTTCAAAGACCTGATGATGCTGACAATCTTAGGCCGGGTTTACGCAACCACTCGCTTCTGCATTCTCGCAGTTAGAAGCTAGAAATCACCTCAAATTCCAACATGGCGGCGGTTTTATGTCTGCCGCCTCGCAACGAAAACAACAAATAACGTGAGTTCAGAAGCGTTTGGGAAAATTGTTTCGTCATGAGGAATTGGCACGGATTATAAGACTGCAAGTATTTACTCAAACGATGTCGGATTTAGCTAATCCATTTAGCGTTGTTACCATGGCAATGTCACCTTTGCCATCGCGATTGAGTTCTAGCTGCGAGAATGCAAAGGCGAGTCGCTGCGTAAACGCGCCCTAATTGTCAGGAGCGTCATCACCAAAGCGAGTGACAGTGTCAGTGTAGCCATTGTTGGGGAAGATGTATATCTATATTTATTCTTACAGCTCGAACAGCTACACACCGAAATATATTCTTCTATAAACCCGGTAATAGAAAGGTAGGAACACAGGTATTATCTTCAACCAAACAACAACAGAAGGACCTGAAAGATCTCGTACTATTTGCTCATGCATTCACAGGGTGCAACAAGACATAAGCTGCCTTCATGAAGGGGAAAGAAGTTGGTTACAAGCTGCTGCTGTTACAACGTGAGGCATTGCGTTCATGTAGCAGATGTGTTCAACCACTCAACTTCCAAGTATTAACATGTATCGAAGGTAGATCACAGTTTTTTCGACTCTGTATAGAGCTACTCCTACTACAACATCCCTAAACTTGCATAGCCACCACTTCACAAAGTCTGCCACCAACATGAAGTCGGAGCTACTATTCCTCCCTCCCTCAGAAGGTGCAGTTTTGCGATGCTTATTTCGTGTTTTCCACCAACTGCAACTATGGATGAGTAATGAGTTACCAGCTAGCTGCATTTTGGGGTTGGGAGCCTAGCAGAATGGCAATCTTGAACCTACTGCAATCAAAGATGCTGTAGCCCCTGTTGTTGTATCAACCTCATATTTTGCAGATACACCACATGTTGTGGAGACAAGTGTCGGTGCAAGAAAATAAGCATGAGTTGCACTGCTATCTGCCACAACTGCCACGGTGACTGTTTGAATAGCCTGACACCAACTGTTGAGGACAATAACCTTCAGGAGGAGGACGTTGACCGCGACTTGATTTGATATTACGATGCGATTTAATATATAGTAACGTGGTGTAGTACCTGCATATGTAGTAAATAAATATGTATTTATAATACATATTTATAATATTATAAAAAATAATATAATAATAATTTTATAAAAAATATTTATAATTTTTAATAATAAATAAGTGTTTGGTGTTATATGATCGTGTACTAACTTAAATGAGTTTAGGGTGTATTCACCTGATCTATGTACACCACGTATAGTAGATGTCAGTCTACTTCGAAGATTTCTCAATTTTCGAACTTGAATATCTCGTAAACTACTGGTGCTAGAGATAAAATGAAGAGAATCATTTTTGTGGTAAATTTTGTCCTCTTTAACGTTTATACAGAACTTGTTTTGGTAGGACTCACAGATTCCGAGATATTAACGGAAAACGAATGAAAAGTCACCTTTTTTGGGTATTTTACTGTCTAGCGAAGTCAGCTCACCCCCAAATCATCAGGACTTTTGATATAGTCTTTACTAGACCTTCCCAAACAACCTTACAAAGTTCCAACACTTTGGGATTTCATTCCACCTTATGTCCTATTTTGACTGGACTAGCCAATCAAAATGTGATAAGTGAACAATACAAACTTTTAATTTATAAACCACCAAATTCTCAAGCTTATACGCAACATTATTTATTGGTAGAAGTGATCTATTGGTATACTCTTTAATTAGAAACGAACAGTTAACAACCAAATGAGTCTGAAGTTTTAAAATTAAAATAAATAAATGTTGTGTAATACACCCGAATAGATCCCATAACTGCAGGAGGAGGATGGTAGTTTCTCCTACTACCCTGGCTGGCATCGAATAGCTGAAGGATAATTATAATCTTTTTTTACCCTTCAGTTCCCAAAAATTTTCGAGGTAAAAAAAAAACTAAAAAAAAACCTTTTTGGGTTCGAGTTTTTGCAGGAATTAGTAAAACAGCATGCCATTACGGAAATCAACCACTCGTAGAGACAAAAATGGGAAATGATCACTCAGTAAAAATGGGTGTGTCTTTATTTTTCCTATTTTAAGTGAAATCATCGTTGTGGGTGAAGGGGAAAGTTCTCAATTCCCTTGTTGGCCGAAGGAGCCATTCGGAATCGACTAACAATGCTTCTGCAAGGTAACAATGGCGAAGTATGTCAGTAACAACAATACTGTGGATCGGTACTTGGAACGGCACGTAATTTAAACAATGACCTTGTGCGAGGCTCAAACAGGCATTAAAACGGATAATAACCGAAAACCTCGTGCAATCTTAAACAATTACCCTCGGGCGCTGCGTGACTTTCCGATTTCCGCTGCGCGCCCTCGTGCATTGTTTAAGATTGCCCTCGGTTTTCGGTCATTACAACGTCAACACGAAAATATGGGAACGTGTCCTTCATGGAGAAAAAGTGTCCTCAATAACGTTGAATTTGTGTTACTGGTGACTAGTAACTAGTCCGCAGGCTTCCATGTTCATTCTCATAGGGTATAACGACACGTCTACAGTTGATTAGGGAAAGTTGCCAGATCTAAATTTCGGCAGACAGGTAAAGCGTCATATGGGGAAGTGCCTTTTTCTAAAATGGGGGTTGCAGCTAGAAGCACGTGGCCCTGAAGTGGCTCGTAAGTGCAAAATTATTGTTGAAACCATTGTTTGTATTGTCATCGAACAGTAGATTATAACATGCTTAAGTGTCACACGCTTATCGTTTCAGTACGTAATTGTCAGAATTCATTGTTTTGCAAATAGGTGGTGGGATTGGTGTGCCATAATTAGTTGTGTCTTGATTGTGTTGAGTTGTTCTTGCGGTTATTGTTGGTGTTTCAGTGAGTAGTGTATTAGTGAAGGTACTGTACTGTAAGGCCTTTACTGTAAGGTTTGACCTCGGTCTCCCATGTTAAAGCCGAAATTACGATGCTTAATTTCTCAACTACCTTTTAATCTTTTCCACTCAAATTTAGCATATAAGCTTTGTTGGCCTTGGTGAACATGTGTACCAACTTTTATTAATTTCTAATTTGTCACCTCGGAGATCTGGACTTGAGCTGGAATCGTGAATTTCATTTTTGGGTTGGACTTGTTGTTACTTCTTTGGACACGTTTATACAATGGTCTCTACAAACTAAACGATTTGTCGTAGAAAGCTGGTTCTTAGCTCATTTGAAAGATCTACTTCCGGAGATGTGCCCTTTATAGAAATAGAAATTTCGATTGGTCGTCCCGTTCCGGAGTTATGGGGCCTTGAACGATACGTTTTATTGTTATACATTGTTTTAAACATTGTTTTCACGCAACCATGCCAATAAGTAGACGCCATACGGAAAGCGTAAGCAATTGTGCCAACAATTTACCCGCCAACAATTGTGAGCCAACAATTTACCCACGCATGAAAAGGAAGCATTATCCTTATTACGAATCGATTTATATAATAATTTCACGTCATTCTCCCGTGTTAAAGCTAAAGTGTCCGTTGCCTATATGTCTTACCGTCCTATATTACAAATACGACAAACCAACTTCCAAAAGGTAGACTTGCACTGAATGAGTAAGCGAAGCGAGCGAAATTCAGTGTCTTTTGCAACGAGTGCAGCCAAGAAGTTTGGTATGTCAAAGTATCACGAATTAGAAAACAAAAACGAGATCGTTTGATGTTTAAGGTAAGGTTTAACTGATCCGAAGTCAAAACAGCAAAGTAACACAAATAAACTTTCTTGTAAGGTTTCACATACCGCAGTGTTCCTGTACAGTTTAGTCGCGTGAAACCTTACTGCTGTATTCAACCATGAGATACGTAAATAAAATCAAAACCATATCCCAACTTTCAAAATTGTTTTAAGAATAATACAGTGTATAATATAGGCTACACACTCTCCTAATTTCGGGGCTAAATTTTTCATCATTATTATAGTCCGGTCGTCTCCTTTCCGTTCATCCTATTGATACATACACCACTTTTTAAGATTTCATATTCAAGACTTCAGGACTGCTATTTCATTTTTATTTTCAACGATATTTCCAGGCTTTCAAGGAGTCGCACGAACTCTGAATTAGTTAATCTGTAGGTCTGTACTAAGCACACTAAAAGTATGGTTTTTACGATTTTTCAGCGCTGTCCTTTGGTCAAGTAGAATGAATCAATCAGACTTGTTGTGTTCTAAAGTAAAAACTGTAAAAACATGTTAATACAGCAGTAAGGTTTCACGTGGACTAAACAGTACAGAAACACTGCGGTATGTGAAACCTTACAAGAAAGTTTATTTGTGTTACTTTGCTGTTTTGACTTCGGATCAGTTAAACCTTACCTTAAACATCAAACGAGATCGTTTTTGTTTTCTAATTTCCTTTGGGTTTGGGGCGCATGGCATTAGGCTGGGGCCTCAATAAATTATAGAATGGAATGGTTCACTAAAAGAGACGGAGTATCTTTTATTGCAAAGGTTTGGTCGGTTTTTTGTTACGGTACACGAAACTAAATTATCTGGCCCATGACGATAAAAGGGACAATTATGTCTTCTTAAACACCATGGTAACTAAGTGATTGAATGATTAACGTTAACCGAGGAAGGGCCAAGTGAGGAGGGATGCGCTGATTGAGTGAACGAAGCAAACGAAAATCAGCATCAAACCATGTCAATTTCACTGACGTAACAGCTAATTGGGCCACGGCAAATGATCCTTCGTTCGTTCACAGTCCTATGAAAGCAGTGATATCCACCCAAAACCAAAACTGGTACAAGAGAAGCCACCAAGTTTCGAATGGTTCGGCCCTTCAAAGGAGTGATATCAACACACCAAAACATTCGCCAAGTTAATCGCACTGCTTAATAATTCGAAGGTTAAATGAAAACTAGAACATTGCTACTTTCAGTAGCAATGTTCAAGTTTTCATTTAATGTCCAAAGTATTATTCGGTGCGATTAAGTTGGCTAGATGTTGTTTTTAGCATTGTTAAATATTGTTAAAGCATTGTTTGCTGAGCGCTGGCGCGAAGCAGCACCCACCGTTTTATGAGTTAAGATAACCCTCTCAATTTTATCTAGACCCACGCTAGTGTGTCGCGCCAAGTTAGCAAACATCACATCAATTCAATTGTCGAGGTTGTAAACCATTGTAGCGCGACGCCATAGCGTCAGTGTCTTATATCTTGAAGCATAGTTGAACACATTTTAGCTGCTTGGGGTAAAATAATAATGCGGTACAAAAGCTTAAATTGTGTTGGAATCAAGAGCAATGACCCACCTGACAAAAAATAACTCATGTAGGAATGCCATAAGCTGCTTGCAAAGCAAAATCTGACCCTCAATAAAGTTGAAAATGTGTTACTGCTAGTTACTACCTAGCTAACTAGCTAGCTAGTCCGCTCATCCCCATGTTAAATCCCATAGGGTGATTATTCATCGATACAGAGATAATGGGAAGGCTTCCAGCTATGAAATTGTACGAATGGGTGCAGTACAATACGGACTGCGTACCTTTTATGGTCCGGAGCCTGGGGGCGTAACGGGGAGTCGTGGGAGGGCGCGTAAGTACGAAATTATTGTTATAACCATTGTTAGTATTGTCGGCATCGTCTCTCATTGGACGGCCAAAGTTCGGACAATGAGAACGTGTATACTGACGTGCGTGCCTAGACACACTAGTGTACCACGATAAATCTAAACAACGTTGCCAAAGAATTGTATTCACGTCGAATTCACGAAAAATAAACCAACCGTAAAAACAAAGCAAAATAAACAAAGCCAAAAACTGGAAAGAGGCCACCAAGTTGAGACTGGTTCGGCCCTTCAAAGGAGTGATATCAACACACCAAAACTAACTAAATAAAACAAATTACAATAAAATTAAAACCAAACCAAAAACCTATAAAGAGGTTACCAAGTTGAGAATGGTTCGGCCTATAGGTAGTAGTAAATTGTTAAAAACCAATTTCTTGTTGACGTGGCACTTTATTACACATCTGCACGGTAGTGGAGTTGAGAGCAATGCACAATTTAAAAAAAAAGGAGTGATATATCAAAAATCAAAACTGGTAAAAGGGGCCTCCAAGTTTGGAATGGTTCGGCCTTTCAAAGGAGTGATATCAACACACTAAAACATTCGCCAACTTAATCGCACCGAATAATACTTTGGACGTTAAATGAAAACTTGACCATTGCTACCGAAAGTAGCAATGTTCTAGTTTTTATTTAACCTTCGAACTATGAAGCGGTGCGATTAACTTGGCGAATGTTTTAGTGTGTTGATATCACTCCTTTGAAAGGTCGAACCATTCGGAACTTGGCGGCCCCTTTTACCAGTTTTTGGTTTTTGATATGATAATAATATCTTATAATCATATTGTAAGCTTGTAGTGATGTGAAATCTATACTAACAAGTTTAGACTCTTTGGTTTTTTCATTTTTTTTTCATTTAGAATTTTTTCCTTTATCTTGAAACAGTACACGAAGATTTTGTTTTGTAGTTTTTGTAGTCTTAGAAGCAGTGTAACGTTTGCAGTGTTATAACACTTCAATGACATAGCTTAAGCATAATTCAACTAAGACAGTGTAAACCAATTTCTTATTTTCAAAATTTAGAATTTGTTGAGGTAATGTGGTTTAGGCATTACATTTTTTTATTTTTTTTATTTATAGAGTGTCATTAGTTGCCAACATGTTCGATTTTTGATTTAAGAAAAAAGTGCTGCAGTTGTGTCATTTAACAGAATTCAATTTATCACATTTACAGTTATGATACAGTGTTGCAAGGTTTCATACTGAACAAAATTGCCTTTTAATTATTTTATTGTCTGTTAATTATTCATCTGTGGTCCTTAAATTTTCACTGGTAATTCCTGAAAAAATCATAGAAGTTTTTATTTTCAGGCAATTACGAATCCTGGCTATTAGCAAACTTTGTGAATATTTGTCTGTAAACAAAATCTCAAGGTTTTATGCACATTCGCATGCAAGACAATTCAGTACTGAGTGGTAATTAGCTTTCTTTATTACCAAAACATACTTAACCTGATAATTTTAGCATTACATTGTCCCCATTGTGATGTTCCTCTGGAGGTTTCTTCCGCTGCGCAGCCGCCTGCTTGCATGCCCCACTGCACCTGAGCGGGGCAGTCCTCCCTTATAAAAGCGATAGCGTAGACACTTTCAGCATTCATTTTCCTCCAGCGTACGTGTCGTCTATCGCCTCCTCGTCGCTCTGTTCCCCGCCTTTCGTCCGGTTCAAGACTCCCTTCGCCCGAGTTGCCACACGGCTTACCTCACCGGCAACTGCCGATGAAGTCCGTACGCAAGCTATCAACGTCACCTTCTCTGACGGTCATCACCGTTCCGGTTGGCTGCACCCGCACATACGGTATCCTTCGGCTTTTGGCTTTCGGACGGATAACACTTCCCCTACCGGCCTCCGCTCTTCCCGCCGACACACCTCGACGAAGCTCAAGCCCTTTCGGCCCCTTCCCGCACCAGATTCCCGGATGTAATGTGTTGCAGGCAACCCAATTTACTCACCTTTCAGTTTCGATTGTTTCCAACAACGATTGAATTTGCTACCGATCTTTGGTTACACGATGTCACCTCGATCAAGTTTTCAAACAACTGGGTGAAGACTCAAGGGCTCGTTCGAGTGAAGAGCCAAGACTGTTCCTGTTCTCCACAGCTTGTCTCGACCAGGGTTACCCCTTGTTTCGAGTGAATTTCTGACAACAGTTTTCTGTCCATTCTGCAGCTCGTCTCATTCGTGGCTAATTCCCACGTTTGGAGTGAAGAACCAAGTTGGAAGCCATCTACACTCCTGTCGATTGTCTCGACCGTGGCTCACCCCACATATCGAGTGACAATCAAGTCAACAGTTGCTGTCCACTGCTGCTCGTCTCACTCGTGGCTAAATCCCACTTTTTGAGTGAAGATCCAAGATGGAAGCCGTTTGCACCCCTTCCTGCTGTCTCGACCGTGGCTAACCCCACGTTTCGAGAGAAAATCAAGACATCAATTTGCTGCCCACACTGTTGCTTGTCTCATTCGTGATTTGAACCCACGCTTTAAGTGAAGAGTCAAGTTGCAAGCTTTCTGCATTTCCTACTACTTGTCTCGTCCATGCCTGACCCCATGTCTGAAGTGAAATTCAAGTCACCTGAATTTCAGGTGAATTTCAGGTGAATTTCAGGTGCTGCTCATCTCGACATGGCCAAAATAAAAAAAATAAATAAAAAAAACCACGTTCTAATTAGGGAGCCAGGTCAGAAGACGTCTCCATCTCTTGCTGCTGGTTCGACTGTGGCTCACCCCACGTTTCGAACGAAAATCAAGTCTACAGTAACTTTCTACACTGATGCCGGCCTCACTCGTCGTTCGCTGCCTGTCTCATCCATGACCACCCCACGGCTCGAGTGGAAATAAAGACAACATTTACTGGTCACATTGGTGTTCGTCTTACTCGTGGCTAAAACCCACGTTTAGAACCACGTCAGGAACAACCGTGACTGGATTCAAGCCTCGTGTAAATCAAGACAACAATGGCCGTCCACACTGATATTCATCACATCCAAGCCATCCTTCGTCTGAAAACATCGTGGGGCCCCCTCCCGTTGTTCCCAGAACCGCCACACCTTCCGTTGTCTGGTGTTTCAGCCCTGTCTTTCAGTTGGAATCATGGCCTCCCATTGAGTTAATCATCGGGACTGTACACACCGCCTTTCGGCCGGACCCCTCCTGCTTTCGGCTCCTTGCGCCCACTATCATTTGGCTGACAACGCCTTCAGTAACCCGCCCCATCGCTGCTCGACACACGGGACAAGCCGTGGTTCCCTATGCCCTTGGGCCACCTACGTTCGTCACCCGCAGTAAAGCTCAACACATCGTCCAGGACACCGTCCGAAATATGCAAGAAATCCCGACGCCTCCACCATCGCGTACGTCGTCTGCCCGCCACGTCGCACTCAAGTCTGGGTCACCTCGTCTTCCAGCCACGAAGGACACAAACGTAGTGCTTCTTCTCCTCCTAGTGCCTTCAAAAACGCAAGGCCACCTCTCCTCCGAGACATGAAGGTGTTTCACTTCCGGCCCTTCCAGCACCGCATGCGCTCCCTTCGTCCGCCCCACTTACGGCTGGCAGAAGGATCCCTTTCCCAGACGACTCGGCCGATGACCCGACTCTACCACTCGCAGCACCATTAAAGACCGTCGAATAGACGGTTCCGGTCTGTTTCTTACACAAGCTTTCTCAGTCTGCTGTTGCTCCCGTCACCAATCGAGGCCTCTAATGCGGATTTGGCTTTGCCCTCTGGGACAATATCTCCAAACCACGCAATCTTTTCGGCCAATGTACAACTTCCCTTACGTATCTTCTCAGGAATGAAGGCTCCCTTCTCGGCAAAGGAGACCCCCCCTCATCCCCGAAAAGGAGCCATCAGCCCCACGCCCCAGCCGTGAGAACAGCTTCTTTCGTCCGCTAGGAGATGGCGCAACTAACCCACACAACTTCGACACTTACTCCGAATGCAAATTCCTCTGCGGTGAGGTCAAGGATGGATTTCGGCACAACTCTCTCCATTCCGATGAAAGCTGATGTGCCGATTTTCCCTCTTTACGAAAACGACAAAAACCTTCGGCTGAGGCTCCGAGCTGCCTCACAAGCTGACGTCCTAATGAAAATTTTATTTTTTCTACGGACGTAAGCCCAGAAGATATCCGGTACCTTTCATCCCTTTTTTCGCAACTCTTTCAGAAAGCAAGCTTCACAACCAATCTCTCTCTGAATTCGGCAACGAGGGCCCTATTTAACAACACCCTCCCCCTTTGGGAAATTGCCCCTTCGTCCGCCAACAACTTGAACATCTCCACATGGCACCATCTCCGCAACCAACCCACCCACGAGTCGGACACCTCCTTCTGAAGCCTCATCCCGTCTCTTGCCCCACACTTGGACAGCTCTAAAAAGCCTAAATCTAAAAAAAAAGCAAAACCCATCAAAATCAAACCGCTCCTTTAAGAAGAACAGGCAATCCAACCCCCGCACTTCGCCAGACGACTGAAACAAAGCTACGGCCACAGCACCGCCAATCCATCCCAGAGATAACTCCTCCTTTAAGCCGAGAAACCAACAGCCATTTCGGCTTGATCTCCCTCGCTCCCGCTCCGGCCAATGCAACCAGCAGAAGCGAGCCTCAACTCCCGACCGCCGCAGCCGCCACTCGTCACGAGGGGCAGGAGCTCCTTTCATTGAAACCAACATGTCGCCTTCTGCCTCTCCTGCCTTCTAGTCGGCACAAGACTTCGCCTCTTCTTCCCAGCTTGACAGAAACTCACCCACATCCTTCACCCCGTGGAAGCTCTCTCCTCCGTCCATGCAAGCCCTTTCGTTCGTAATCTCAGAGCTCTCCCCGGAAAGATGCAATCAATGTCGGCCACAAACCAGGACCAGCCCTTCGGCCGACGGTAACCTTCACGTATCCAATTCCTTCGGCTATTGGCTCCGAGGAAAACCCAATGCCTCGACTTAAACCAACACAGGTTTTTTCTTCGAACTTTTCGAAGACCACCACAACTCTGCTTACTCTGCTCGATTGAGTAGAAATGACTGTCTTCTAGTCGTATAACAACCACCCGGGTCCCTCCATTGTCCAACTCTTATAAAAAATAAAAAAAACTGACGAGAAGAAAGAAACCAACTTCTTCTCCTCACTGACTCACAATCTAACGTAATGGAACCACAAAAGAGTTAATTGACCCATGGTAACTTATAACATACAAGGCAATCTCCACATCATTAACCGACGACAAAGCCTTCCGACCGAAGAATTCCTCACACCAGCATCTTGAGGGAATCCATCGACCTCTACCTCACACATCCAGACGGAAATGTCGAAAAAGAAAACGGACTACAGTGGCCGGATCCCATCGCTCTAGCCTGTACAGTAGTCATTCTCCCTTAAGCACTCTGAACAAAGCAGAAGCAAACCAACCACGATGGAAGCTAAACATTCATGATGGAAGCAAGCCAACCGGTGAAGAGGGCAAGTGACCAAACTTCGAGGTTCAGCTCCTGTTCTAAACTAAGTACGAAGTTTTCAATAACTTTTGGGGGGACAGCCTGCTTGCATTCCGGGGCGCTCGTCACGGTGGTGCCCGCCACCAGACTCTGACAAGTTCAACTGATAATGCTAAAATTATCAAGTTAATATGTTTTGGCAATAAAGAAAGGACATTTTGCCAGCCCCCAGCCAGGCCGGCTAAAAATGGTTTCTTTTAGCCTAAAACATACTTAACCTAACTCCCGCCCTACCTCCCCTCTCGAGACACCGCCTGACACATTGAGAGGAAAATAAATGCCGAAAGCATCCACGCTCTCGCTTTATAAGGGAGGACTGCGTCATGCAGGCGCAGTGGGGCATGCAAGCAGGTGGCTGCGCAGCGGAAGAAACCTCCAGGGGAAAATCACATTGGGGACAATGTAATGCTAAAATTATCAGGTTAAGTATATTTTCGACAAAAACAAACCATTTTTAGCCGGCCTGACTGGGGGCCGGCAAAATGTTCATTTTACTTTAATGTCAACACACAAAGGGTTCATGATTTTTCGTCTTCTGTATTTTCGTTAACTAGACTACCCCCTTTCCTGCTCCAACTAAATCATAATTGGAACACTTCAATTCAATTTAATTCGTTTCTAAGTTTGCTAAGGGTGGGTGATGAACGAAATGTTTAATATTCCCACCCAATTTTTCAGAAACATGAAGCAAGTCGAAATCTTAGCTGTCCAATTACGTCACCCAGATATGAAGGATCCGTTGTGGGAGAGTGGAGAAAGGGCTGAAAGAAGGGAGGGGGGGGGGGAGGGAAGCATAGATAATGGGGAGGGGTCTAAATTGAAGAAGATGGGGAGAGTTATTCTTAGAAGGTATATACGTATTCCTACGGCTGCCAACAAGCAACGCATCATGAACACACCCCAATTGCCCAATATTGTTTGAATTTACATGAAAATATCACAAGTAATTAATTTTTAAATTTAGCTGCTGAAATTTAAGGCCTCGTCCGTGTACCGAGTATACACACGGTCGTCTCGCGTGTGGGAGCGGGAGAGCTCTCCGTTGACAGTGGCGCACTTCTAATGAAATCAGAGATGTAGGAGCTGACACACACGCACACACAGAAGCGCGCACACAACCCGAACCTTCGCCCAAAATAACTTCAATTCAATCATTTCTTCGCTTCATTATTGGAATTATAGCAAGAACCAGCCAGC
This sequence comes from Lithobius niger, assembly GCA_023313725.1. Taxonomy (NCBI): domain Eukaryota; kingdom Metazoa; phylum Arthropoda; class Chilopoda; order Lithobiomorpha; family Lithobiidae; genus Lithobius; species Lithobius niger. The sequence goes on from JAHWFP010036043.1 coordinate 112,149, forward strand.
AACCCTTCTCTGCGTGTTACGTAACGTAAAATACCTCTCGAGCTACATACGAGTGGTGGGCCGTTATTGTTACTATATGAAGTCCAATTAAAGTGGCACTTTCACCGATTGAAAGTCTGCAGAATCTGACAATATCTAACGCTATCTAGTATATATCTGGCACTTGCTTGCAACGCCATTTCTTTTAACGAAACAAACAAGCACGACCTCCTTAATTATTGAATGAATATTGGTACATCGTCGTGCATCTGGGAGGAAGCTATTAAGGTTAACACTATCATTGCCGCTAGATGGCGCCACGGTATATTCGTACGATTTTCAATCGGTGTTAATGCCACTTTAAAACAGCATTAAACTTAGCATTAGTTGACCGCATGAGTTGTAGCTCGTTTAGGCGCAACAAATTCAATCTGTATGTATATTTGGCTTGTGAGGATGCATCATTTGGGATCAGACCATATCACGGATCATGACCAGCAAATTCGTCAAGTTCAGCAAGTTGTAATTATAATTTACAGATCGGGTAGCTATGCATTCCTTCCTTGAATGGGAATCCCTTTGAAGTAGTTTCAGAAATGAAGGACCTTGGAATAATTATCAATAGAAAATTAAAATATGAAGTAAAGTGCTTGTCTAGCCAAAGTGCTAATGTGGCCAAACGATCCAGCCGTTTGATTTACTACTCTAAAATGCATCTTTCCATTCGGAGCCCTTGTGCCGCACATTATTGTAATCATTCGACCAGTTGTGGAGTACTAAGTCCTAACTTTGTCACCAGGAGTTCAGAAATACATTGCTTGCGTGAAAAATGTTGGGAGAAGAGCAACAAAATTGTTGCTGGCATCCCTCACTTCCCTTACGAAGAAAGACTGCGACGAATCCAGCTTACCTCTCCGTGGGGACATGATTGTTGTGTTTAAACCTTTTAATAACGACTTTCAATGAAATGTGTAAAACGAGAGGTCATTGCTAACACCTAACGACGAAACCAAGGGCTACCTCCAACTACAGGAAGTTCTTCGTCTGGTTTAGAGCTGTTACACGTTGAATGCCTTCTGCAGCAAGTCGTGAAGGCTTCATCTGTTGAAACCTTCAAGAGAGACTCTGATGAACTCTACAGGGTGTCAGAAAAGTCATGGTCATAACTTACATGGTATGTAGTACTCATCCAGACGGACAAAAAAGTCCATATAAACATAGGTCCGGAATCGACCGGTTTCCAAGATCCAGTGACATTTGTCCCACTAAAACACACGCATTTTCAGCCAACATTCAGGGACAGCGAGCTAAATTCAGAAACATAAAAAACAATGTCTCTTAAAGACAAGTGAAAAATCCCCACTTCATGAGCTGTGCCCAGACATTCCCCATGTGTTGAGCACAAGTACATCTCACAATTACAGTGTCTGGTTATGTGTTTGTACGTATTGCCAGAGCACAATGGCTGTTAACCATACCAATCAAGAGATGGCTGACATGCATTTCATGTATGGCCGGGCCAATGGAAACGCAGCGGAAGCTGCACGGTTGTACGCTGAGACCTATCCAAACAGAAGGCATCCAGACCGTCGTATGTTTGCAAGGATCCACTCACGTCTGTGTGAGCGTAGCTCATTCGAGGTCGCTCCACGAGACGGAAGACCAAGAACGGTCCGAACACCTGAACTGGAAGAGCGAGTGCTACAGAGAGTTGACGAGGACCCGGGAACGAGCACACGGCGGATTGCCGCAGCAGAAAATGTAAACCATGATGTTGTCTCCATGAACAATTGCTGCGTCCTTACCACCCGCAGAGAGTGCAAGTCCTAGACGAAAACGACTATCCGGCACGGGCTGCATCAGCATTGCACTGCTAACCCTTTCTTCCTGCATAATGTGTTATTTACTGATGAAGCTGGATTTACCCGTGATGGAATTGTCAACTTCCATAACACCCATGTTTGGGCTGATGGAAATCCCCACGCTATCTTGCAATCACAGCATCAGCGTCAGTTCTCCATCAATGTGTGGGCTGGTATCGTAGGGAATGTTCTCATAGGGCCGCATGTTTTACCGAACAGGCTTGCTGGGGATTCATACCTCACCTTCCTGCGAGATGACCTAACTGGCCTACTCGAAAATGTTCCACTCATGACACGTCAGTTGATGTGGCTCATGCACGATGGGGCACCAACCCACTTCCAGCTTGCTGTCAGGCAACACCTCAATGAACTGTTTGGAGAGAGATGGATTGGCCGAGGCGGACCACGTCCATGGCGTCCCCGATCACCATACCTGAACCCATTGGACTTTTGCATCTGGGGCTACGTGAAGGGACTCGTGTATTCAAGAAACATTGAAACTGAGGCACAACTGCGACAACAAGTTGAAGCTGCATTTCAGCAAGTGAGGCAAAACCAAGGACTATGCGATAGAATCCGTGCATCCCTTAGCAGAAGAGCGGAGGCATGCATCCAGGCAAATGGTCACTTTGAACATCTGTTGTGATGTCGTGGAGAATCGCCCTGCATCTTTACAGATTCAACCAATACCTCCTTACGTTCCCATACTTTTGTTTCCAGCGAGTTTTCGTTTTGTAGGTTTCTTAGGAAAAGAAACTAGTGACTTATCACGAATGGATCATGGCTGATATGTCCTCATACCACTGACTTCACACACAGGGGCCAGTCACTTGATCCGAGAGCAGGCAGCTGGAGCAGCAGCGAGCAAGCGAGTTGGTGGTTGTGGTCTCTCGCTCCGCTCGTGCCGCACGCTTCTCGGGTCAAGTTATTGGCCTTTGTGACTTCACACAACTGAATTCGTCTCTTGTGGGGCACGTACTCAGCATTTCGCATTGCTTAGACATTACTTATTTTTAAGCCTCCAGCGGATGCCAGCATGGTGTGGCACGCTGAATATAGTAGAGTGAATCCCAAAAGAGCGCAGTGTCTTGTTGTGTGAACTGGCTTTCTTACAAAATACTAAAAAGACGCTTCTACCGCTTTGAGGTAAAGGGGGTTAACACCACCACTTATTTCCAGGCTGGGGATATTTCACTTGTCTTTAAGAGACATTGTTTTGTATGTTTCTGAATTTAGCTCGCTGCCCCTGAATGTTGGCTGAAAATGCGTGTGTTTTTGTGAGACAAAGGTCACTGGATCTTGGAAACCGGTCGATTCCGGACCTATGTTTTTATGGACTTTTTTTGTTCGTCTATATGAGTACTACATACCATGTAAGTTATGACCATGACTTTTCTGAAACGCTGTATAACATTGACCAGACTTTTGTTCGCCTGCTGGGTCATATAAGTTTTTCTAGCCGTACGTCTTTTTATGTTATGTTCACTGAATTTAAATCAATAAATTTTTCATAGAAATAATTATGTTGATATTGCCTTAACAACGCATTCGCGCAGTCTTTTTGTGATTTTTGCTTTGTAAAGATTTTACCAAATAAGATCATTCGTGCTGAGACGGTACTTTGTTAGGTACGAACCATGCTGCCAACAATAACTAATAATGAATTAACTGAACAAAAAACGGCTTCGCCGTTTAGAAAAAAAAGCCTTTGAGCTCGTATCCCCATACTCACAGCTGTGAAGGTATACGAATAAAAACGGATTAGGTTCACTCGAACGCAACGAACTATAATTTGAACTCCAATTTCAGAGAAGTACTGTTTTTATGTAATGGTTATGTCAGAAAGTGAACGCTGTTTGTGTTTGAAATGTTTAATGTTTATGTGTGTGCGTGTGAATGTTTCTGTGCGCTTAATTTGAGTGCTATACAGGCGTTTTTATATTTCTGTTTGTTGTTTTATATTTTAATTATATTTCGTGTGAGTGGCTGCATGTGTATTTTGTGTGCATTTATAATTTGCCAAATAAGTAGAAGCCTAGTTAAGGCAGTTTTTTTTTGACTGGGTTTGATGGAATTGGAGTTCAAATTATAGTTCGTTGCGTTCGAGTGAACTCTAATCCGTTTTTATTCGTGTATCTTCATAGCTGTGAGTATGGGGATACGAGCTCTTACGTTTTTTTTCTAAACGGCGCAGCCGTTTTTTGTTCAGTTAATTTGTTGGCTTTTTTCGCTTCCTTTTATTTTATAATTGCTACGGTCTGATCTATCATGTCTACGGTATTTCCACTGTCCATTCAATTTTGTTCGCAAAAAAACGGAAAATTAGAATTGCGTATTTATGTTCAGGTTCCACCCAAGATTTGACCCAGTATTATTATTTGATGGCAACACACTAGCGTGTGTTTATATTTAATATGTGTCATCTCGCTGGGTAGTTGACTCTACATTGTTGCAGACAGATGCAGTATCGTGGCAATAAATCGCGCAAACAATTCAACTGGCTTCCCGAAGCCCGTATTGAAGTACTAAATAAGTCAGTCAGTCATGTCGGCCGTCTAACTTTGAGGCCGCAAAATTAAAAACTTCACACCCTATCGTTTAAAACTTGAAGATTTAAACAAAAACCAAGATCATTTCATTTTGGTTCTGCACCTAACTTAGGCTGACAATGCTGACTGAAACAAGATACAACGACAATATTACTTACCTCGCGTCCAAGCATCGTTGCATCTTGTTCGAGAGAGCTCTGATCCGAACTTAATGCGCTTCGTCGCTTTATTACACTATTGTTACATGTTTCAGCATTGTAACATTTTGACATTGTTAGCCGCGCCGCCTCCGCGTCAATAAGTCATATAAGTCATTGTCTGACAAGATGGCGCGGCCTGTTAGGCAGGCGCTGTTGGCGATGAAGAAGTCAGGAATGCTTACTCAAGACGAGGTGACACGAGGGGTTGTTTCTGCAGAGAAGTACGTGGAGGTATGGAAGATTGCTGAGAGTCTAGGTCTGGATGAAACTGATTGGAAATTGTACGGGGTTGTTGCAAGAGAAGTTGACGAAGATCAAGACGTAAACCTAATGTCATTAGACGGGAACAATGGTGGGACTGACAGTAATGGAGCACTTGACGGTAACAATGCGGAGGTCGGTAACAATGCAGAGGTTGATGTCAGTGGTGAAGTGGTTGGTCAAGAGGCACGGAGTTCTAGGGCAAGGGGTACAGTGACTGATGGGGTGTATCACCGAGGATCGTCAGATTCTTCGAGGGCAACTTTTGCAGAAGCTTTGGCTTCCCAGGGACACCCCTTGGTGGACGATTCCGACGAGCTGTTGGGTGGAACTTACAGTGTGGGTAATGACACGCCTCGTGATTTGGCTTGGCTCCAAAAACTTTATAAAGGCTGTTTGTCAAATTTTTCGATGGAGCTTTCTCTGGTGTTTGTGGCAGATCAGGCAGGGCGGCCCTATTTTGTTCAGGATGTGAGAGATGCTCTGGCTCCCCTCATAGACTTGCGGCGTATTTGTGGGATTGGCTGGTTGAGGGCAAACAATGCCATCCAGGTGATGTTTGTGGATGGTGAAGCCAAACGTGTTGTGAGGAAGGTGGGTAACATACAGATTGGTGGATACCAGGCCGCGATTTACGACCTACATGAACGCTCCCTCCGTTTTAAATTACATTGGCTCCCTCTTGACGTGCCGGACACAGCGGTATTAAAGGCACTTTCACAGTACGGGGAAGTGGCGAGTTTGACGCATGAGCGGTATTCTCTTGAGGGACTTCGGCATTGCCGCACTGGAGTGCGCGCAGGCGTTCTGAAGCTGAAAGAGTCTGTTGTGTTGGATGACATCCCTGATGTTGTGCGCGTACTCGGGATCGCTGGCCTGTTGGCTATTGCAGAAAGGCCACCCAAGTGCCTAAAGTGCTTTCAGCGTGGGCACGTGAGACGTCTGTGTTCCGCGGTTTACTGCAGGGATTGCCGCCGTGCCGTGCCACGTGATACCCCTTGTGTGCATCAGACACACCATACTGAGGTGGCTGATCCAGAGGTGGCTGTTCCGGGGCTGGCTGTTCCTGAGGTGGTTGTTCCTGAGGTGGCGGTGACTGTTTTGGATGCCGGGGGCAATGAAGTTGCAAAGGGGGCCCCAGCTGGTGCATCTTTGGGAGCGGAGTGGCTTGTCCAACGCCGCTCACGTCGCCGGAAGGCTTCGGCGTCCCAGGCTGCGCTCGCGACTTCCCCGCCACAGAACAAGTTTGTTGCCGTGGAAGAAAATCGTTTCGAGCCTTTGGGTGTCAATGAAGAGTTGCGTGACCAGGAGATGTTAGATGAAAGCGCGTGTGCCACGGTGAGTGATGGGCTGAATCCATGTGGTGGGCCCTCTGTGACAGTGTGTCCCCTTAGTTGTAAAGAAGGATGTGACGAAATTGTGGTTGACCAGTGTGATAGTATTGTGTCGGCGGACGTTTCGGGTGAGGTTTCGGCCAGTTCCCGCAGTGTCCAGGCTGTGGTGTCAGATGGTAGTTGGGCGGCTCAAGTGGAGTGCGAGGCGTCGGAGCAGGATGTTGGGTTAGGTGATGTGGATTTTTCGTGCAACAGTGTGGAGGTGGCTTCCAGCGTAGGCTCTGCTTATGCGGAGAATGGGATGTTGGTTACTGTGCCGCCGTAGTGTTGTTTGTAGAGATTTATTGTTTTCACCCTGTGCGTGTGGAATGCGAGGGGGGTGGGAAAAAAGGGGGAGGACGTAGAAATTTTAAGTTCTAAGGTTGATGTTTTGGGCCTGGTGGAACTAGGCTTCCCTTTGGTGTTGTCCCTGTTCTTCCTGGGTTTGTGGGTGTTGTGGGCCATGGCCGGTCCGGGATTAGGGCTTATGTGCGTGATTGGGTTCCCGTTTGCGACCCCCCCCCCCTGCCCACTTGTCGTGGGGTAGATACATGTGTGTTCAGGATTTGGGATTGGGGTGGAGGGAGAGGCTGGATAACAGTCGGTTTTCTGCACATGACGGGTAATGTTGTCGGAGCCGAATGGGAAGGGTGGGTGTCATCCCTGTTGGGCCCGGTTATTTTAGGGGGGGATTTGAATGCCCACCATTGGCTCTGGGGGAGCATCAATTGCAATACTAGGGGTAGAGTAGTTGCTGGGAGTTTGGATCGTTTGGGCCTGACCGTGGTGCAGGATGGGTCGCCAACGTTCGTCCGCAGGTATGGGGGAACTATCCAGGAGTCGGTTCTGGACTTGTTTCTTTGCACAAGTAGTCTGGCTACTCGGGTCGCATTTGAAGTCTCTTCAGACCTCCGGGGAAGTGACCACTTCCCTATTGCGCTGACTTGGGGTACCGGAGGGAGGAGGGTTTTTGGTGTGCCGGCTCACCTGGCTCGCCCTAGTGTTGATTCTGGTGATTTTGCGCCATGGGTGGAAAAGTGGGTAAGGATGAGGGGGCGGGAGAGGCGTTTGTCGGCTAGTAGGGCTCGGCGCAATGCAATTTGGTGGTCGCCGGCCTGTATTCTGGCGGTTAGGGATAGGCGCCGTGCGTGGCAGAGGTTTCAGCGTCATCGCAGCGACGAACGGTGGTTTGAGTACATCGGCACTGCTCAGGAAACGCGGTTTCTCCTCCGTAAGGAGAAGGCGCTTTTTGGGGCCAGGCTCTGCGCTCGGGTCTCGGAGGGCCTGCCGATCTCGAAAGTTTGGGCTCTTGTGCGGCCGCAGGATGCCCGTCCTACGCTTTCTTGGGTTTTTGGTGGGTCTGGTGAGGTTCTGCGTGGACCTAGCATGGCTGATGCTTTCAATGCCAACTTTGCCTCAGTGTACGATTCCCCGAGGGGCCCACCCCCCACGGGGGGGATGGGGGGGCCAAAGGAGAGATGACGGTTCTGATTCCCCACTAACGAGAATCGAGTTGTCTGCCGCGCTTGCAGCCTGCCGGACTGGCAGTGCGGCGGGCATTGATGGGGTAACGTATGAGGATCTGCAGGCTTTGGGGGATGAGGGCTGCTGCGCGCTCCTCAGTTTCTTCCAAAGCCGGTTTGACGGGGCCCCCCCGCCTCAGTCTTGGATGTTTTCTATCTTGACTCCAGTATTGGGCAGGGGTAAGGTCCGTTCAGCCGTTGCGAGTTACCGGCCGATCGCACTTCTCTCATGTGCTCGGAAGGTGTACGAGCGGATGCTTGTGAGCAGGCTTGTGTGGCAACTTGAGGGCTCGGGGCGTCTGTTTGGTGCACAATTCGGCTTTCGTAAGCACCGGGGGGCACAAGATGCAATGCTGTTTCTGGAATCCGGGATCCGTGAGTCATGGCTTAATGATTGTTTTGCTGTGGCTGTGTTCCTGGATATCAGAGCAGCCTATGACATGGTCGATGTTCAGTGGGTTGGCCATGAGCTTGACGGGCTGGGGGTTAGCCGCAAGGTGAGGGATGCGGTCATTGCCCTGCTTGGGCGGCGGGCTTTTGCCACTAGGGTCGGGCCTTTTTGGTCAGGGGTTAGAGACACTGACCGAGGGCTCCCCCAGGGAAGCTGCCTCAGCCCGGTGCTTTTCGCTGTTGTCATCAATGCTGTCCTCGTGGAAATGAATTTGGCTGTCAACGTCGTGGCTTATGCTGATGACGTGGCAGTCTGGCTCACTGGTAGGGATCTGCCGGGAATCCTGGCGGCACTGGAGGCTGCTATTAGTAACGCCTCCAGAGCTCTTGCAGCCAGGGGTCTCCAGTTAGCCAGCGCCAAAACTGAGCTCATGGTTTTTAAGCGGGGTCAAGTTTGCGAGGCATCTCTTTGTGTGAATGGCACCCAGGTTCAGTCCTCCCAGAGGGTCCGGTATCTGGGTTTCTGGTTGGATTCTGAGCTTAGCTGGGTGCATGATGTGGCTGCTGTTCGCAGGAACCTCTCGACCCGGCTCGGGGTGTTGAAGTCGCTGGTCAGCAATAGGTCGGTGGCGCGGCGCATGACGGTTGTGAACCTATACAGGGTGTACTTGCGTTCATGTGCGGATTTTCATGCCCCGCTTTTAGCTGCCTCGCGGCGGGCTATGGATGGGCTGCAGGTTGCTATGAATGACTGCTTGCGGGTGGTTACAGGCTGTTTGCCTTCGACACCTGTTCATGCTATTCATGTTGAGGCGGGGGAGCAACCTGTGTTGTTCCGGGCAAAGGAGTTACTGATGAAGCTCTGCCTGCGGGCGATTGCGAGGGGCAAGGCGGATCCTCTTGCTCGCATTCTTTGCGATTATCGGCTCTTGTCTCCTGACGCCCGGGCGCTGCTTGGTGCTCCAGGGCTAGGTGTTTCCCTCTTGGATCAGGGTTGTCTTGGTGCCTACCCGTTGCCGGTGTTTGTCCATCCTCTGGCCCCGTGGGTGTGGTGTGGTGCTGCTGCTTCGGCGATGCTGGATCCTAAGGTTCCACTGTGTCTGCCGGGTACCTGTGCCCGTGTGTTTTGTGACGCTTCCTTTGTGCAATGGGGGAGTGGGGGGATTGGGGTGTGCATCCCAGAGCTGCGTTTGGAGTATGGGTACACCGTTTGTGCTCTCCCATCAGCTTTTGTGGGCGAGTTGGTTGCAGTCTCAGTGGCTGTTGACGTGGGGTCGGAACTAGGTTTCTCGGAATTTTGTGTTCTGACAGACTCTCTAGCGGGGTTGGGTTTTTTGGGGAGGTGTTTCCGGACACTCCAGTGTTCCCACCCAATCGCACGGGAGGTGGGGTGGAAGATATACACTTTGGGTCTGCAAGGCGTATTTGTGTCGATTGGGTGGGTGAAGGGTCACTCAGGGCTTTTCGGTAATGAGCAGGCTGATACCCTGGCTCGCCGAGGTGCAGAGGGGGGTTGCAGTGACGTGCGCGTGGCTCTCGGTCCACGTGATTTGAGGCCTGTGGTTGGTAGGGCTGTGCAGGGGGAATGGGAGGCAGTTTGGGCTACGGGTGCGACGGGGAGACGACTCTTCTCTTTGCATCCCTCAACTGCTGCTCCACGGTTCCTGAACGGTCTTTCCCGCAGGGATGCTGGCCTGTTATCACGGTTGCGCACGGGTCATGTCCTGCTTCGGGCCCATCTCGCCCGCTTGGGGTGGGCGAGGTCGCCAGAGTGTGTTTGTGGTGGTGGGCCGGAAACAGTCGGGCATTTTCTATTGGAATGTCCCCGTTGGGCGTCACAACGGCAATTTGTGTTGGGGGGTGGGGAACCGTTGGCTGAGGTCCTGGGGGTCCCGCCTCATGCTCCACCCGGCGGGGGAATGTTGGGCCGAGTCCTGGGTTTCTGCCGGGCTACACGCAGGTTTGATACGTAACTCCGGATCTGTCCTCCCTGGTTGGTTTCATGCCCCTACGCATTCCCACGGGGCAGGGTCACAGCTGTGCATCTTGGTCGATTTGTACTGTGTTTTGATTCTGGTTTAGTTTGTAAGTAGTTTTTAGACTGAGCGAGTGGCTTAAAGGCCGAGTAGGCTCAATAAAATATCAAATCAAATCAAATCCGCGTCAATAAAGAATCTAATCCTTCTAATCTGCCTCCGCCTGTCCACGTGTTGAAAATTCTCTTGCGCAAACTAACTCTAATAAGCACTGCCTACTGGCTGTGCTAATTTCGTTATTTTGTCGGGCCTATATGTGGATTGAATAGGGTCCAATGACTGATCATGTCCTCTCAAGTAGAGTATGTTGTGAAACTATCGGCCGCGTATTTTTTTAGTTCTGGGTGGAAGAAACAAAAGTTATTCCAATCAACGATATCCGCAAAACGACGCATGAGTTTTAGCCGATATTTAGTTTCCCACCTTCGGATGCATGGCTATTCTTGTCAGTTTGGAAATTATATTTGGCCCCTAAACGACATCTTTGGAAAAAAAAAAGTTAGCGAGATATAAATGTTTGAAATTCGTGCTGAAATTCGTCGCAAAAGCGCATAAGATTCTCTTAATTAAGAGGAAATAAAATTAGGGCAAAAATGGACTACTGTAATTAGAACGTTAGTGCGGAGTTAAAACAAACTGTTTTAATTTAATTAGCTCCCCCCCCCACCATCATTACATGTTGACATACAGGAGCGGAGCGTGAGAATACATCTGGGAAGGGGAAGGGCAGTTGCACCTACATTATATATCCTCCCTTTTCTCCCTTCCCTCCTCCCTTTCTTCTTCCTCTCCCTCTCTTTTAGTCTTCTGTACGCCGTAACCGGCGAGAAGACTATTGCAACGACTTTGTCCGTCCGTCCGTCGCTTTTTTCAACTTCGCAACAGTACCAGATATTGACGACCATTGTTTACAAGGTCCATTGTTTACAACGTCCATTGTTTAATAGACTGCTTCGACGCGTCCATTGTTTACAACGTCAAGTTTAATAGACTGCTTCGACGTAACTAAATTAAATAATAACAGCAGTTGTAGTGCATGATAGAGGTGTGCGCCCCAACATTGGAAGTGAAGGAACCGGACAGAAGACCGGTGCGACTAGGCAGTCGCTGTAGCCGCTTGTTATATTTTGTACCCAATCCTCCACATTTTTTTCCCCAGATAGTTTCATTTTTATTCTCAACTACGAAACAATTATTCGTTGATCGATAATGCGATTGCATGTTTCTCGTGAACCGAAATTGTTACCTTCAAACCTGTTGCATGCTTTCTTTTATTCAGTATAAAATAAAATACGCGCACCAGGCAGATGACCGGAAACGATTAACGCTCGCAACAAAACCCTTTGAAAATAAGCACAAACTGTTTCTAAAAACTGTTTCTAAAAGGGTTTTGTAGCGAGCGTTAACTACTCCTAGTCATCTGCCCGACGAAGCCTCCTGTTTCTACTTTACTTTATTAACGAGCTTACAGCCCTTGGAGAACCATTCACTCAATCCTAATCTATTCATAACCTTCCTTTTCCAATTTCCATCTATTAATTTTTAACAATTGTTTTTTAACAATTTGTTTAACAATTTCCGATAGATTTTGGTCGAGCAATTCCGGAGTTACGGGTGCCATGAATGATCAATTTTAGTATTTTACATTGTTTTAAACATTGTAATTAGGGAACATTGCTAATCAGCATACGCTAGCTGCAAGGCATAGACTGAAGAATAAAGAAATGCTGACAATGCTGGTGAGCCAACAATTATTCACCCGTACGTTGAGGAAACGTGAAGAGGAAGCATTACCCTTAGTAAAAGAGTAAAAAGTCACAATGGAATCTGTATGACTGTAAAGGCGTTATATGATTGAAGTTTCACTTTACACGTATCAAAATGATGATTTTTAATTTAAATAGTCAAATGTTGAGAAACTTACACCTGTTTAAATGCTGTTGTGAATATTTTTAATTCGTAAAGCACGACAGCAGTTAAACAGATGCAATTTTCTCAATTGTATAATTCATTATTTAAATTAAAAATCTTAAATTTTTATCCGTGGGTCTTTTAACAATTAAAGTGAAACTTTAATCATTTAACCCTTTTTTTGCGGCACACTTGGCGTTTTGTGTCTAATTAATATTATGTTGTGTGGTGTTAGGCCACGTGTTTTTGGATGGCCACAGACAGGGTTTTGTAAGTCCCCAATAATAAAAAAAAGACCTTTCACAAAGAAACTTGGCTAGGTCATCGCGTCTGTGGCACCCACTTAGGAAAGCCAAAACCGTAGAAGTCAGGATTATGGCAGGACATCCGCACTGCGCTGAGTCAGTCGCAGAATTTAAGAAGCACGAAAAATGTGTTAAACAAGAACAAGCTTCGTCATTGTTGCATTTAGCATGTAACACCGGCGTGGAAGTCTAATGAAAATACATGCTTAATACAGATGTTAGCATGACAAGCTCATCACCACTGGGTAAGTATTACGCCATCCGTTTGAATGGTTCCCATGTGATGATGGATGAACACGACGTAGGAGCATGCGCGTCCCTCGTCGAAGTCGTGTTGACCCAGCGTCTCACGCGTTATTAACTCCGAGTTTGTCGACGCACCGAACGACACGCGTTCTGTCGTCGTGTTTGAGGCGCGAGCGCGTTCGTTGTGCAATTATGCGCGTGGACGAGAGGAGAACACGTGACTCTCGGGAGGCGATCCTAGTCCCGAGACGACCGACAACAAATTAATATTGTTTGAATTAAATATGAGAGAGATAGAGTTGGGATCTTTCGAGTCTGATTATCGTGCGTGTGATGGTAATTAGTTGGGACAAGAATAACTTGAAGCACGAAAATCCAGTATGAACTATTTTGAATTGTTTTTAGTGACGCGCCAGGCGAAAGAGAGCAAAGCGACAACTGATCGTTGCTGCTGTTTGTCAGACTCCACGATAACTTTTGAACTAATTGACCGATTCATATTTAATTTTCCACACGCATTCTTTGCTTTGTTTGTGCATTTAAGTTGGTAAAACAATGAAAGTGGACAAGGGGTTTCTAGGATTTTGACTCTCAGATATCAGAATTAATCAGACATTAAAATTATTCTTCGGGGAAATTATTCACAAAAGTTAATATGTAACTTTTTTTTTTAATTAAAATTTATTTCCAATTTGTCCCCGAAGTACAAAACAGTACTTGTATGGGTACACTAACAATTGAATTACCAAAGATGGTTCAAAGAGCTTTAGTGAGCATTAACCACTCCTGGTAATCTGCCCGACGAAGCCCTAAGGACCTATGTCTGCAGCACCCGGATTCCAAGTGGTCACCCACCCAAATATCAATCGGGCCCAATGCTGCTTAACTTCGGTGATCTGACAAGAACCGGTGTTTCCAGCATGACAAGACCGCAGACCAAGTACCAACCACCAACCAACTACCAACCTACCAACCAACCTACCAACTTAAACCTTACAATAAATAACAACTAATTAATAATACATTTGTGTATACACACGGTTACGATATCAAGACGCGTGATAGTGTGTCACCCGCCAAGATGATAAACGAAAACACCTATTTAGATAAAATATATATGAACATGGCAACCACTAGACACGTTGTGTCTTTACAGCTAAGGTAGTTTGGCTGTTTTCAGGCATGTGAGGATAAATAACAATGCGACAGAAAAGGCAGAAACTTGTTTAATTGGGAGACTTCGGTCGCCTTACAACATAAAATTCACTGTTAGTGACACAGCTTAACGTTTTCTTATTGAAAAAAAAACGACGTGAATAACGTTGATATTTGCCTACTCAAGGCACACGCTAGTGTGTCGTCCGCCAAGATGTAAACGATAACACCTATCCAGATAAAATATACATGAGCATAGCGACCACAAGACATGCTGTGTCTTTACACCTAAGGTAGTTTGGCTGTTTTCAGGCATGTGAGGATAAATAAAGCGACAGAAAGGCAGAAACTTGTTTAATTGGGAGACTTCGGTCGCCTTACAACGTAAAATTCACTGTTAGTGACACAGCTTAACGTTTTCTTATTGAAAAAATGACGCGAATAACGTTGATATTTGCCTAATTTCTGATTACTGGTTACTGGCTACTGGCTACTATTAGTAACGCTTTATTTTTGTATGCGCAGTAAGCAATTTTCATATATTTCATTTAACCTTCGAACTATTACTCAGTGGGAATAACTTGGCGAAAGAGCCTGGCGTTTGATATCACTACTTCACACGGCCGAAAAGCTTGGTGGGAATCCTTAACAAGTTTTGTTTTGGGGTAGATCGACACTACGTCAATTCAGTAAATTAAAAAAAGCAAACAAAAACCAAGATAAACAATCAATTACAAAAATTTAAACGTTATAGATATTGTAATAGGAGTGGTGTACAGGAGAACAGCTACGTAAGATGTTGCGTATCATTTACAAATTAATTATCAATTAACCATTTCTTTAATAAATACTTAATTTTGCTAAAGCTGGGTAAATTTCTTAATTCTGGTGGAAGATTATTAAAATTTGTTTATCCATGACGTCATAGTTCCTTTTAGTCATTGGAACTTTATATCTTACAGTAAAATCCCTTAAATATTTAATTTTAATTCTGTGCTTATAGTCAAAATAATAATTAATAATAATTGCGTAATCCCATGATGACATTCAAAATTTTACTTTCCTTAAACAGGCTTACGGTAGATTTACACAAATTCTTTTTTTCCCAGAAATCTATTTTAAAGGTTTGTTTTGTGTCTTCAGGAGTTGACTAAAAAAAGACTCGAGACATGAAATACACCTAAAAGCACGTGCAAATTTAACAACATTGTTACACAAGTTCAACGAATGCACCAACCTTCGCGGTAAATTCATTTTGTTTAAACCTATAAGTAAGTTGTCTAGCAGTGACAATAAGGCCTTATTCATTGCAGAGATGGTGTCGGTAGCCAGTCTTTGAGCTAGCTGCAAGGGGCACTGGATGTAAGAGGAGGTAAAAACATTAGTGGAGTTTGTCAAGCTGATGCTGTGAGGTCGAATTTTCTGGGCCTAAATTTTCTCAAATGTTTGGATGTGTTGACAGTTGCTGCAATTTTCAGCATGTGGAATCTTTTTTCTTCTGATTTACAACCTTAATATTTGTTTCGAAGCGTTTGTACATAACGTTTTAGGCCTGCTCTCACACCATTAGCACCCCCTGTGGGCTGGGGGTAGAATAAGCCCACCGTACCCCTGCGTGTCGTAGAAGGCGACTAAAAGGGAACCCAAGATCACGGTCTGCTAGTGTGCCAAGGGTCTGCATGGCGGAGGGATTTTGGTCCGTCTTGAACACTAGCAACCTCAACACTACGGTTTGCGAGTGCGCCTATGGTGTGTATGGCGGGCAGGTTTACCACCCGTCACCAGCAATAGTCTTAAAGAGGTGATGGGACATCCAGACAAACCGGGCTCGGGGTGGCTGCTTAGAGGATGTTTGGCGGTTTGAATCCCCTTTTGGGTTTGATTCCGATTTGCCCATTCTGGCCACTGGGCTTTTCATCCTCATCCCCCAGCATGTTGGCCGTGTACTGCAACCTAGTAATCCGTGGAGGCGGAGATCCTGGCTTTCGGGCTTTGGCTCCTTATTCCGGAGGACGGGTGGCCTGGGCGAGCCAGCCTAAGGTCAATCGGCTATGACCTTTCGGGTCCTGTCGATGTGGGGAGGCGGCTTGTGCTGTATCCGTCTGCATCACGGACCCGAACTGTTCGGGTTATCGACGGAGGTGGTTGATTTGGCAGATTTGCGCGCTGAGCTCAGGTCTTTGACGAGGACGGTCGGCATGCTTGTTACTTTGTTGACACAGCAACATCCATCTTTGCAGGGTCTTTTGGGTCCTTCGGACCCGGTTGCTGCCGTGCCGTCGACATCTGCCCAGCCTGCAAATGCTTCTGCTACTGTTACTGTTCCTGATGCTCTTACTGTTCCCAGGCAGGTTAAGGCTTCGGCTAAGCCTCCGCATGCCCGGAGTGCACCACAGAAGACGTCGAAGAAGAAGGCTCCTGCTGGTAAGGCCTCAACACCATCCGTGAGGACGTTGCCACCGGGAGAGACGGTGAAACGGTCGTTGAACGGCCAGCTTGCTGGTGGGGGGGCATTGCGTCCCCTCAACATCGTGATACTACTCTACCCATGGAGCATGAAGAGATTTCCTGTTCTAATTCTCCGGAACTTTTTCCTCCTTCCGAGGACAACTTCGTTCTGAACCTCACTCCATCTTTTGATTCGGGTGAGGATTCAGATGTTTTCGGATCGCCCAGAGGAGGAGTTGAGGAGAATGATTCTGTCTTCAGCCCGCCCTAATGCCTGCGCATACCATCGTTCAGTGGAACTGTCAAAGTTATCGGACCCATGCAGAAGAGCTGCGGCTGCTTTTGTCGCATTGGCGAACTCTGTGCTGCTGCCTTCAGGAAACTTGCTTTAAGGCGTCGGATAATCCGGTTGTTAGGGGTTACGCTGTCTACCGTCTGGATGCAGACCCTGTGCCACGTGCACATGGCGGTGTGCAGTGCTGGTTCAACACTCTCAGCCGCATGCCAGTGTGCCTCTGCACACTAGATTTCAGGCGGTAGCAGTTCGAGTTTCTTTCCACTTCGATGTTACTGTCTGTTTGGTTTATTTACCACCAGATGAGGTCTTTGGGGTTGGTAACCTGGAGGACCTGGTTCGCCAGCTTCCTGCCCCGTTCCTCTTGCTGGGCGACTTTAACAGCCACCACGTCCAGTGGGGAGGACCTAATACTGACAACAAGGGGAGGATCCTTGAGGAGTGGATGCAGAGGGGGTCCGTTTGCATCCTGAACGTTGGAGCCATGACACACTGTAACCTGGCCACGGGCAATTGGTCAGCGGTGGACTTAGCCTTTTGCTCGCTGGCCATCCCAGTTCACTTCACTTGGGGTGTCACTGCCGATCTGCATGGAAGTGATCACCTCCCCATTGTGTTGTCCACAACAGAAGGGGGTTCTGTGGCTTCCAGGCCAGCCCGGTAGGCGCTGAAACGTGCTGAATGGTCAGCCTTTGCTGAGGCTGCTGTATTTCAGCGTGCGGTTGAGGACTTATCTGATGTGGACGAACTTTCCACTCATTTCGCTGACGTGGTCCTTGCTGCTGCTCATGCTACTATCCCGCGTATGTCCACACAGCCACTGCTGGTTCCTGTTCCGTGGTGGACACCTGCTTGCGGGCAGGCCATTCAGGCCCGATGGCGAGCATTGCGTGCATTTACAGTCAGCCCAACTACTGACAACTTTGAAGCCTTTAAGCGCTGTCGTGCTCGTGCTAGGTATGTCATCCGTGAGGCTAGACGTGCTTCGTGGGCAGCTTTTGTTTCGTCGATCACGCGCTCCACGCCTTCTCAGCAGGTGTGGCGGAAGGTGCGCCAGATCTCGGGGAAGACCGTGCCTTCCCCGGTTTCACAGCTGAAGGTGGCGAATATCGTTATCTCTTCTGTGCCGGATATCGCTGACTGTCTTGCGTCTGCGTTTGCGCAGGTCTCGAGTGATAACCATTATGATCCTGGTTTTCTCAGAATAAAGCGTAGAGAAGAGGCTCACCGTCTAGACGTTCGCTCCGACGGGCTAGAGGAGTACAATTTACCGTTCACCAGGCAGGAATTTGTTTCAGCTTTGTCCAAGTCGCATGACTCCGCCCCAGGGGCTGATGATGTTCACTGTCAGCTGTTGAAACATCTGCCTCTTGCCTCCCAGCAGTTCTTGCTGGAGATGTTCAACCGTGTGTGGGCAGAAGGCTCTGTTCCGGCAGCGTGGAGGACAGCAGTGGTCATCCCGATTGTGAAACCGGACAAAGATCCTACTGCTCCTTCCAGTTATCGCCCAATCGCTCTGACTAGCTGTGTCCGTAAACTTATGGAACGGATGGTCGGTGAGAGCTTGGTCTGGGTGCTGGAATCACGGGGATTCTTATCTGCGTCCCAGTGCGGCTTTCGACGGTTTCGGTCAACCATCGATCATCTGGTTGCCCTTGAATCGGATGTGAGGGAGGCTTTTCGCCTGCGTCAACATCTGGTTCAGGTTTTCTTTGACTTGGAGAAGGCGTATGATACGACGTGGTGTTATGGGATTCTCCGTAATCTCTATAACTATGGCTTGAGGGGACAGATGCCATTGTTGCTTTCCGCTTACCTCTCAGGCTGTTCTTTTCGCGTTCGTGTCGGGGCGACTCTTTCCCGCCCGTTTGTCTTGGAGAATGGTGTGCTTCAAAGAGGTGTTCTTAGTGTCATCTTGTTTGCTATAGGGATCAACCCCATTGCTTAGCAAGCTGCTGTTCCCCAGTCATTGTTTGTCGATGACTTTGGCCTGCGCTTTCGGGCAGCTCGCATGCAGACCTGCGAGCGGCAGCTACAGCTGGCGATTAACGAAGTCCAGACCTGGGCGGTCAGCAATGGTTTCCGGTTTTCTCCGGACAAGACTGTGTGCGTCCACCTTTGCCGCCAACGAACACTGCACCCGGATCCTTGCCTGTACTTGGGACAGGCACAAATTCCTGTTGTGCCACAGGCACGTTTCCTGGGTCTGGTGTTCTATTCCAGGTTATCTTGGCTTCCACACTTGCGTCAACTTAAAGACAGGGCTTTGCGGGCGCTTAACATCTTGCGGGTCCTGTCGGGTACTTCATGGGGTGTTTACTCACTGTTTCTTTTTGCGGGTGGTAGACCCTCCTGAATGTTCTTGGTGTCGACGGCCACTTACGGTCCGGCACTTACTTGTTGATTGTCGCCATCTTGATGGTGTTCGTCGTCGTTTCCATCTTCCGCATGACATTACGCGTCAGTTGGGCGATAAGTCTGTCTTCCTGTCCGGTGTTTTTCAATTTTTGCAGGAGGTACAGATGTATGACAAGATTTAGATTAGGGGTTTGAATAACATCTCTGTAATGTGTGGTGCAGTGGCAACCCGGACCACTGCACCGTGACTGAGGTTGGCGCTAATAACCAAGTTGTCGACGCGCCATTAAGCCTCAATCCCCCCCCCCCCACTTCATGGGGTGCCGATCGCACTGCCATGTTGCGCCTCTACCGAGCCCTTGTCTGCAGCAAACTTGATTATGCGTGCATGGTGTATGGTTCGGCTAGTGACTCAACTCTCCAGATGTTGGACACTGTGCATCACAGTGGCTTGCGTGTGGTGACTGGGGCATTTCGAACTTCTCCAGTGGTCAGCCTCTATGCTGAGGCCTCGGAGCCACCTTTGGCCATTCGTCGGCGACAGCTTGCCATTCAGTATGCTGTGCGTTTGCGTGCTGTGCAATCCAGTCCTGCTTGGTCCATGGTTTTTGGGCGAGACTTGCGAGTTGGTAGATGCAGGGTGGGTAAGGGTGATTTCCGCGATAGGCTCCAGCGGTCCTGTCAGGAGATAGCCTTTGAAATACCCTGCGTCTTGAGGCTTGGGGGGATGCCAGTTGCCCCTTGGCTTGTCCCAAGTGGCCGGTTCATTTTCGCTCTGGCATCCCTCCCGAAGGGTTCCACTCTACCTGCGCAGTACGTACAGGAGTTCCGGCGGCTGTGTTCTCAGTACGCCGGTTATCAGCGCCTGCTTACTGATGCTTCAAGTCAGACGTTGGCGTGGCCTGTACTTGTGTGTGTAAGGAAGTAACGGTTGCCCATCGCCTTCCATCAGGCTATTCTGTGTTTTCTCAGAGCTTTTGGCTCTTGGTTTGGCGGTGGAATGGATCCTTGAGCTTCAGGGCACGCATTTCATTATCTTTAGTGAGTCCATGAGTGCCCTGGAGTCCTTGGCTAATTACAATCCTCGGAACCCCTTGACACAACGTGTCCAAGCCTTGCTTTCCCGCTTGCCTGGCCAGCAGAAAGCCGTGCAGAAAGCCGGGATATGTTGGGATAAGTGGAAATGAGCAAGCTGATTCTGCAGCGAAAGGGGCCCTTTCTGGCCGTCTCGGTAGGGATCTCAGCCTTGTTCCCTCAGACGCCTTTCCAACTCTGCGTCTGAAGTTGCACGCTTTTTGGCAAACCTTGTGGGACAGACAGGACGGTAATAAGTTACGAGCTATTAAAGGCAATGTCGACGAGTGGCAACCGGCGTGTTGCCGCAGTCGCCGTGAGGAGGTAGTGTTGGCCCGTTTGCGCATTGGTCACACCCTACTTACTAACTGTTTTGTTTTGCGGGGAGGTTGACCCTCCTGAATGTTATTGGTGTCGATGGCCACTTACGGTCCGGCACTTCCTTGTTGATTGTCGCCATCTTGATGGTGTTCGTCGTCGTTTCCATCTTCCGCATGACATTGCTCGTCAATTGGGCGATAAGTCTGTCCTCCTGTCCGGTGTTTTTCAATTTTTGCAGGAGGTACAGATGTATGACAAGATTTAGATTAGGGGTTTGAATAACATCTCTGTAATGTGTGGTGCAGTGGCAACCCGGACCACTGCACTGTGACTGAGGTTGGCGCTAATGACCAAGTTGTCGACGCGCCATTAAGCCTCAATCCACCCCCCCCTCATACCATTAGCTTGACAAAGACACCGTTTATTGGTTGTTGTTTTTTTTTTTACTTTCAGTGTCGTGCAACTAGCTCAGCGACTGGTTTCAGGTTCAAGCTCGGTAGCTAATATGGAGTTACTGCTTCTGCACTACAGAGAACCAGATGAATTTTAAACCTTCCAGAGGTTTGAGATTTTACTTAATTTTACGTCGAAAACTGACAAGTTGTTGGTCTCACAGGTGAGAGGCGATCGCATTCAACTCACTCATTTGCGTGTTCATTGACGTACTTCGAAAAATGATATTAGCGATTTTGATTACCGATCGAGCATTACTTCTGAATGATCAATACAAAATGGTGGAGTCGTATCGTTTTCCTATGCCATGTGTTCGGGCGGTCCGTTATTAACCCGTTATCTCTTCAACATCTCTAGTTCAGATAGACAGAAAGAGTAAAATGATGGACGGACGGAGAAAAAAGATGGGAGTGAAAGAGAGTGATGGAGATTCAGGTGCAGTACGGACATACTAGCGGGCCTCGTTTTGTGTGTACGCACACTCGTTGCACCCAATTCCCCATCGCAACACAAAACTGTCATCAGAGATCTGTTGCGGTTGATTAAGCGGAACCCTTTTGATGTTTGGCTGCGAAGAGGGAGGCAGCATGTGTATGCCGAAGACTTGACTGAAAGGTTCACAAGGATGGCTAGGCCATATTGCAGCATTGCTTTCGCAAGGTTCTCTGGGTTTTAAATATATTTTTTTCACTTTCTGGTACCAATCGGTCGCCCATCAAATTAGGTGCCTTCCTCTTCTAGTCAGTATCTAGACACACGCTAGTGTGTCACCGCCAAGTAACAGTAGATCATCCCATTGTAGACATCCGATTGTTAAAAAATTGATTGTTAATGATAAAAAGGCGGCTCACTAGCAGACATGTGTCTGTTAACTGTAAGCAACTGAAAGCATATTATGGCATGTTGAGGAAAAATCCCAATGCGACAGAAAAGTTTCAAATTGTGGAAAATGTAAGGGGAAGGGTCAGAGATTAAGAAAAACTAAAATTTAAAGGATGAGTGTCCACCAATCATAGAGAAAAACATGCGTCAATAACGTTGATTTTATGTTACTGTCTAGCTACGATTTTTCCCATGTTAAATCCCATAGACTTTTTGCTCATCCCATAGACTTTTTGCTAGCGCAAAATTGAAAATTGAAAAATTGAAAAAATTGCGAAGGCCTACGTACCTGAAATTTTGCACACGGATGCATGGTGATCTGAGGATGGTCCTTTTGTTGGTTTGGGGGTTGTATGGGTCAGGACAAATGCGTGGGAGGGTTTTGAAATTCGCCACCGGCGAATTTAAATTTCGTTTCTTTTCCAAGTTGCAACCAAAAATTTTAAGCAACAATGGCTTGAACAATCAAGACTGGGCCTTAGATTTATTGTAAAAGCCTGGACGAACTAAAAACTGAAGGACAAAATAAAGAAACATTAACGTTGCCGTGGGTGCCTCATTGAGTCGGACAGTGGACCTTTCTTAACCTTGCCGTGGATTGCGTAAGAATAAAGGGATGCACGTTAGATGATGGTTACGCAACAGTAGGAGCATACACGAGGTAATGGTTTTTTTGTTAATAACCCTTAAATAAAATGCTTCGCGTTCTGCTGTTTTAGTAACAGCGACCTTCGGGGGTTTCTGCATGACTAAATGTGAACGAAATCTTGAAAAATTAAGGGGAAGGTGCAGGGATAAACAAAACAACTGAAGGGGATGCGCTGATTGAGTGAGCGAAGCGAACGAAATCAGCGATTGTTGCCCAGTGTATGCAAAAATGGGATTGAAGCATCTTAAACAGACGGTGTAGCCTTATGTACGTTCACAGTCCTATGAAAGTTGTGATATCCACCCAAAACCAAAACTGGTAGAAAAACCCGCCAAGTTTCCAAAAACGGTAAGCCTTTGAAGGTAGTGATATCATTGCACCAGGGTAAGGCTGCCAAGGTTAATCCTATTAGTCAAGTTAATGGCACCGAATAATACTTTGGACGTTAAACGAAAACTTGAAGATTGCTACCGCTAGTAGCAATCTACTAGTTTTCATTTAACTTTCGAACTATTAATATGTGCGATTAACTTGGCTAATAGGATTAACCTTGGCGGCCTTTCCCTGGTGGAGTGATATCACTACCTTCAAAGGCCGACCGTTTTTGGAAACTTGGCGGATTTTTCTACCAGTTTTGGTTTTGGGTGGATCTACCTTTCTGGGACCTATCCACCTAGCATGCAGTTAGTTCCACGGTTCACGGTTTCGTTGAAGCAATAGCACAGTTGGAAAAATGGGAAAAAAGAGGGGTGGGGGGGGGGGGGGTAACTAAGATTCGAAGTTGAGAGAAAAATTCACCAAAAGTAGACAAATAAAGCATTTATTGCAATTTATTCCCGTACTACTGATGAAATGCGATGTTTTTTGTCATTAGCCTGCCGTTGCCCACTTGCTATCCTTACCTGTTCGCGATGTTGTCCACAGTGTGTTTCTTTCTTTGTTTCTTTTGGTAAAACTTTATTGTAAATGTAGGATTTTTCGGTGGCGCTGATAACCAGTATAGGTTAAAGCTCCGTAAATAAACAAACAACAAAACTTTACAAAATGTACATCTATACATATAAAAAGATCGTAAATAGCAAGGAGAGTGAGGGTTAACAATCGCTTTAATAATCACTTTAAACTAGCGGTGCACGGCGCTCATCATCGCAGCCTTGCAAAGTGGTCGGCAACAATAAGATCTTTATAAATAAAAACAAAACTCGAATGAGGTATCGTCGGCGATTTACTTTCTGCCTCTCCCAGACAAAAAAATGACAAAGTCAACATGAACATGGAAGAATATAATAACTGAACAAAAAACGGCTTTGCCGTTTAGAAAAAAGCATTAGAGCTCGTATCCTCATGCTCACAGCTGTACAGGTACACGAATAAAAATGGGTTAGAATTCACTCGAACGCAACGAACTATAATTTGAACTCCAATTCCAGGGAACAAGGACTGTTTTTACTCTATGGTTATGTCAGAAAGTGAACGCAGTTTGTGTATGAAATGTTTAATGTGTGTGTGCGTGTGTATGTTTGTGTGCAATTAATTTGCGTTTTTGCGGAAATAGCTAAAGGGAAAGCCTCAAACCAAAGTGGGTGGCCCTAACGAAGTTGGTAAATAAGGGTCGATGAAAATGAATTTGCTTATACCAATCTATCGCGTGTTAGTCCCTGACGGAACCTCTTTACCACTCCTCGAGACCGCCATTCCCTGAGGGTTCCTAAATTACCTAAAATGGGTTAGTTTAGGTTTAAACTATAAGAAAGACTTAAAGACTAGAAGTGTTGCTTAACTTATCATAGTTACCATGTGATGAACTGAATTTAACGCAGAACATGACTAAAAGGCTTAAGAAGTCGTGTTCCAAATTCAAGAACAGAAAAGGCTTAAAGGGCCTTGAGCCTAAAGAAAAGGCTAGAAGGTTCCAAATTATTCGAGCATGATTAAGGAGGCACAGAAGGAGCTGTTGTTAATTCAGCTGCTGAGTCCAGACTGAGTAATTTATTGCGAACGAAGCACAAGAAAAAAAGGCCCAAAAACCAAGGGCGCATGCGTGACAGAGCATGTGCCTCGAGCCTAAAGTGAAGGCGATTGGTTTACAGTCGTTTGATCTTTTACATGAGAGCACGAGGCCAAGATTACATGAATAATACCAACAATAAGAAAAAATACTAGAAAATATCCAGATGCACGCTATCATGCAATTTACATGCAACAAATTGAAATCCTCTCCTCTACAATGGCGTCAAGTACACCTTAATTAGCAAATACGACATACAAAACAAAACTGCAAGATTCGCAACATGCGTGTTGTACAGGCTTTTTCTAAATATTTGTTTATGTTTGTTGTTTTATATTTTAAGTGTGTTTCTGTATATGATGCATAAAATATGTATATTTTGAGTGCATTTATAATTTATGAAACAAACATCTCCTAATTAAGGCAGTTTTTTTGGTCTGTGTTTGTGTGTTGTTTTTTAATCTTTTGTAGGCATTTTGCTGTTAATAGCGTCTGTTTGTATGTGTTTTAGATTTTCGTTCTGTTTTATGTGTGTGTTTATGTTGTATTTTGTGTGTGTGTGTTTTATTAGTGCGAAGTATCCAACCATTTTATTTCTTTGATTAATGATGTACATGAATGCGTGTGCATGGTGGCTGGCAAATCACAATCCTTGTCCCCTGGAATTGGAGTTCAAATTATAGTTCGTTGCGTTCGAGTGACTCTAATCCGTTTTTATTCGTGTACCTTTATAGCTGTGAGTATGGGGATACACGCTTTAATGTTTTTTTTTTTACAAAACGGCAAAACAGTTTTTGTTCAGTTAAATTGTTGGCTTTTTCGCTTCCGTGTTATTGTAATTGCTAAGGTTTTGTTTGTCATGTATGTCCACAGTACACTGTATATATGTCCACTGTCCATTCAGTTTTGCTTGCGAAAAAAACGGAACATTAGAAATGCGTATTTCTGTTCAGGTTCCGCCCAAGCTTTGTCCCATGTTTGTTATTTGATGGCAACATACTAGCGTGTGTCTAGTGTTAGCATGTGTCACCTCGATGGGTAGTTGATTCTGCATTGTTTCATGCAGATGAAGTACTACGGCAAAGGCTTTTAGGCTCAGTGAAATCTAGACACACGCTAGTGTGTCGCGCCAAGTTAAGCAACAAACATCATAACATACAACACATCAATTCAATTGCCGAGGTTGTAAACCATTGTAGCGCGACGCCATTGCGTCAGTGTCTTATATCTTGAAGCATAGTTGGGCACATTTCAGGTACTTGGGGAAAAATAATAATGCGGTACAAAAGCTTAAATTATGTTGAAATCGAGAGCAATGACCCACCTGACAAAAATTAACTCGTGTTTGAGTGCCAGCTACGCTGCTTTCAATGCAACATCTGCCTCTCAATAACGTTGAAAATGTGTTACTACCTAGCTAGCTAGCTAGTCCGCTCATCCCCAAGTTAAATCCTATAGGGTGATTATTCATCGATTCCGAGATAACGGGAAGGCTTCCAGCTATGAAATTGGACGAATGGGTGCAGTACAATACGAACTGCGTACCTTTTATGGTTTGGAGCCTGGGGGCGTAACAGGGATGGCGTGGGAGGGCGCGTAAGTACGAAAATATTGTTATAACTATTGTTAGTATTGTCGGCATCGTTCTTCAGACAATGAGAACGTGTGTACTGACGTACGTGCCTAGGCACTCACTAGTGTATCACGATAGATCTAAACAACGTTGCAAAGAAATTGTATTCACGTCCAATTCACGAAAAATAAACAAAGTGTAAAAACAAAGCAAAATAAACAAAGCCAAAAACTGGTAAGGAGGCCACCAAGTTGAGAGTGGTTCGGCCCTTCAAAGGAGTCATATCAACACACCAAAACTAACTAAATACAACAAATTACAACAAAATTAAAACCAAACCAAAAGCCAATAAAGAGATGACTAAGTTGAGAATGGTTCGGCCTATAGGCAAAAGGTAGTTGCAAATTGTTGAAAGCAAATTGTTGAAAACCAATTTCTTGTTGACGTGGCACTTTATTACTCATCTGCACGGTAGTGGAGTTGAGTCAATACACAATTAAAAAAAAGGAGTGATATCATATCAAAAACCAAAACTGGTAAAAGGGTCCGCCAAGTTTCGAATGGTTCGGCCCTTCAAAAATGAGTGATATCAACACACCAAAACATTCGCCAACTTAATCGCACCGAATAATACTTTAAGCGTTAAATGAAAACTTGAACATTGCTAACCATTAAGCGGTGCGATTAACTTGGCGAATGTTTTTGTGTGTTGATATCACTCCTTTGAAGGGCCGAACCATTCGAAACTTGGCGGACCCTTTTACCAGTTTTGGTTTTTGATATGGTAAAGTAAAGTACTATGGCAAACAATCGCGGAAACAATTCAACTGGCTTCTCGAAGTCCGAATTGAAAAAGAAACTAAGTCATTCAGTCAAGTCTGAGTCCAATCAAAATTATAGACTTCGCACCCTATGGTTAAAACCGACAGATTTAAGCGAAAACCAGGACAATTTCATTTTGGTTCTCGACAACGGTTTAACGGATTATATTGGAAGCCCTGGCCCCAAGCCGCACGCTCCCCTAAAACTCGACAACGGTTCAATGGTTCATTTCGGAGTAGGGCCCTAAGCCATGCGTTCCGATAACTAAACAACAGAACACAATATCTAGATACACGCTAGTAGACGCCATAGCGCCAGTGTCTTATACCTTGAAGCATAGTTGGGCACATTTCAGGTACTTGGGGGAAAATAATAATGCAGTACAAAAGCTTAAATTGTGTTGAAATCGAGAGCAATGACCCACCTGACAAAAATTAACTCGTGTTTGAATTTCAGCTATGCTGCTTTCAATGCAAAATCTGCCCCTCAATAACATTGAAAATGTGTTACTACCGAGCTAGTCCGTCCGCTCATCCCCATGTTAAATTCCATAGGGTGATTATTCATCGATTCCGAGATAACAGGAAGGCTTCCAGCTATGAAATTGGACGAATGGGTGCAGTACAATACGAACTGTGTACCTTTTATAGTTTGGGGCTAGGGACGTAACGGGGATGGCGTGGGACGGCGCGTAAGTACGAAAATATTGTTGTAACCATTGTTAGTATTGTCGGAATCGTCTCTCATTGGACGGCCAAAGTTCGGACAATGACAACACTAGTGTATCACGATAAATCTAAACAACGTTGCCAAAGAAATTGTATTCAGTCGAATTCACGAAAAATAAGCAACTGTAAAAACAAAGCAAAATAAAAAAACCAAAAACTTGTAAAGCGGCCACCAAGTTGAGAGTGGTTCGGCTCTTCAAAGGAGTGATATCAACACACCAAAACTAACTAAATAAAACAAATTACAACAAAATTAAAACCATACCAAAAACCTTTAAAAAGGTAACTAAGTTGAGAATGGTTCGGCCTATAGGCAAAAGCAGGAGGAAATGAAAGCTGGGAGTACACAACATTAACACATACCATTGAATCCAGCACTTGTCGTTTTGGAATGGGGCTTCACCACAACACGTAAACCCCAGCCTAAGCGAAAATATAAGATTTTCTTGTCAATTCTGTCGATTATTTTAGTTTATGTTCTTTAGAATTTAGGTTATATGCTTGATTTTGGTTTATATTCTTGAGTTTAAGCAGAATAGTTCACTTACATGTGGTTTAAAGTCGTACATCGGGTTCTTTAGTTCCAGCGAAACGCAATCTTCTTCCTTCGAAACGCTTCGAAAGAGCTCACGCGACTTCCAACCAATCAGAAGGCGATATCGTTTTAACCAATCAGAGAGCGGAACACATTCGTCTTTTAGGGGCAGGCTAACGTAGCAGATGCAAGACCAGTTGAGATAGCTGCGTTCCTCCCTACACTATACTTTGTTCCACATTATGTTTTCAGAAAACTGACTGTATGACGCCACGTTTTCTTCCACTACGAGTGCAAAAAATGCGAAAACATCCCATTCGTAAACTCTAACAGTAACTTTGTTGAGTCTACAAGTGTGATATCCACATGTTTTTGCACTCTTAGTGCAAGGAAACGAGTCGTCATACAGTCAGTTTTCTGAAAACATAATGTGGAACAAACTATAATAGTGAGCGAGGAACGCAGCTTCAATCCCCGGTTGCCTTGAGCAGACGACGCTCGCAATCTGCTCTCACCGTTTGGAAAGTGAACGGCAGTTTTCTTTTTTCCCGTTTCAATTCGCAGATTCAGTCACAGTTTGCCTTGAGCAGACGACGCTCGCTATCTACCTGCCCTCATCAGATAAAAGCGTGATGGACAGGGGACGGCTTAGCGGTTGTAGCATTGCTACGCCGGCAGGCCATTCTACTCGTATTTTGTGACGAACCCATGTGGTTTGGAAAGCGAACGGTGATTTTTTTTCTGAACACTGGTTAGGCACGCATGTAAACAATTATCCCTCTCCCCTCAATCCAATGAGAGCTTGATGGACTTAGCGGTTATAGGATTGCTAGTGATAACAGTCTTTATTTACAAACAAACAACTTTGTTTATATGTTATTACGTATTTTATTAAGTAGCTAAAACTGACGTAATACGCCTTAATAATCGTGCATTACTTGGATAGCCCACCAAACTGCTGCCTCGTCTGCAGCCCTCCAGCATTCATCATATGCATTGCATTGATGGCCACCAACTACCGTACAGTTATTCTGCATTATTAGACTACCTACAACCAGCCACGTAAATAAACATTTTTCTAGGAGGGGGGTTCAAATTATACATTTTTACGCCCCCTTCAACCCTCGTTTAGCGCCCCTTCAGCATGCACAATAATACTTCACAAAGGAGGCATGTTTTAAAATACTTAGCTTTCTCATTATGTTCTTCATTAACTACAGTAAAGACCTTGCATAGAACGTTGCTTACCCAATAATGTTTTCCTCCATCTCTCCCCCCCCCCCCAAAAAAAAAGGTTTAGGAGATAGACGCCTAGACGCCTAAGCCCCCCCCCCCCCCACCTTCCTGTATGCTGCTTCTACGTCCCTCCACTCCCATTATCGCGGCACTCGTGAATTACTTCTTCCTTTTTTCTGAATTCACTGCTTGGGGTTTAAAAACCTAACGAAAGGTCATACTGAAGCCGATGCTGTGAAGAGTGATTTCTTAGACCTAAAACGCGCGTTTTTTGTTGTTGAAGAAAACAACGTTATTTTAAGCCTAAGATATCCGCTCTTTCGTTGTTTTTCCTTCCATTTTTATGTAGTGCACCTTGTCGTTATGCCCTCCAAAACCCATACTGGTGCCAATATGGCGGCAAATGTCACTGCTCTATACGTCGCACCTTTGCCCCCCCCCCCTTCCGATTCCACCAACTACGGATTGGCTGCAAGTATGCAGCCACTGGCCACTGGAATGTTGAGGTACTTCAACTCTGCGAGGTGCTGGGGAGGGTGGGAGGATGAGGCTTGATGGCGCGTCCACAGCAGGTCGTTAGCGCCAACGTCAGTCACAGTGCAGTGGTCCGGAAGCACAGCCACAGTCGCACAACAGTGGTGTTTCAGGGCTTCTAGGCTGCTGATGTAACTTGGTGCTAGACAAAAGTGTATACAGTCATATAAGCCAGTGTAACACATTTCTTTATTTAATTTCGCCTACGGTATCTTCTCGAATGAGCAGCCGGCGGCTTTATTTTCTTGTGCAAAGCCCGGCGCTCATAATTTTTGAGAGCCGATCAACTAAACTGAAACACAAATGTGTAATCGATGAGCACTAAAACAAAGCTAGCTCCACGAAGGAAAACGTAGTGTTAGCGTAGGGGGTTACAGTGAAAGCCAATGTGGGCAAGGCCGTGGGGGGTAGGGAGTGGAGGGGGGGGGGGGGGGGGGGGCGGCGGTTTTTTTTTTTAAAGTGGTAACTTTATTCCCCCACCAAAGGTTTACCCCCCCCCCCCATTACAACGAAAGAATGAAGTCTAACTTGAAAAGTTTGGACTTTAGATGAAAACGAGAACGATTTAAAAAAAATTATGAAAAGAAAATTATACTAGGGTAAGCTCTTTTACGCCGTCTTCAGTCTTTCTTGCCTCCCCCCACTGGGTAACTACGGCCCTGATTGAGTGGCCTTATAATGATACGGCATTTTTTTTAAACTACAAGGTAGCACACACTGGATATCACGTGATACGGTCCCTGGATGCTACGACGGGAGTTTGCTTAAAACTTTGCTTTTTAATTGACGGAACGCGCGGACGTGTTAATGATACGTTTATTTAATTTAAATAATTTATTGCTTGTATATTTTTGAAAAGACGTGTGGTTTGTTAGTACGATGGATTAATAATTTCCGAGCTCGGAGAATGCGTGGATGACGAAATAAACAAAGTTACAGATTAATTTCTTCGAGCTACAAAATTGCCGTAGCCGAATGAGAAGGTAGTCTGGTGACGTAGTTGTTAAATTACACTTTCAAGTACTTTGACTTATAGTTTAAACCAATGAATTATAGCTTCGATCTGTATCACGCTGCCATTCTATTCAATCCGATCTCGCTTTCCACATCCTGTCATCAAGACGAGCAACCGTCCTCCATGTAATGGCTTGACTTGTAATACCCGTTAATGGCTAAGCCTAACCACTGGCACGCCGGTTTTTTTCGAGTTGATTTTAAATATCTATCGTAATAAACTACATTTCGAGATTTTCCAGCGGTTCTAGAATGATTTACCTCACTCGTCAGCGTTGTAATTTGTTTAATATATCTACCCGAATTGTCAAAACGCGCAAGTTACAACGAACGTTCGTCGACGAAGCGGTAGATAACGACGCCATTGTTGTTTCCGTTGAATTGGACAAAAAGTGAGTGAAACCATAAATTAGAAAGTTAACTAGATATACCGTCTCACTTCTTCCCCTTCTACGCGGACCTCTAGCGGTAGTTGCGGCTACTAATACCTCTAATAATGCTTTGCCATCGTTCTGCTTCGAAGGCAAAGCATTGTCAGAGGAATTAGTAGCCGCAACTACCGCTAGAGGTCCGCGTAGGACAGGAAGAAGTGAGACGGTGTATCTAGTTAACTTTCTAATCTATGGTGAAACCATGGCCCAACGTAGCTTTACTAGACTGTTTGGGATTGGCTAGATTTTACAAAGTCCTAATCTTATACAAAACAAGATAAACTACAATACACCTTTTTTGGAGTAAAAATAATAATTACATTAAACTTCACAAAACGTAACTTTAAATATTATCGCTCAATACCAGTTCGCCATCTGGCGTCATACGCAACTATTAGTCGTAGGGCCAAAATTTGCCGCACGATGGCAGGGCAAAGGGTAAGCGTCCGTTACGGAATCATCCAAGTAAGGTACTCCTCGCATACTGCGTACGCTTTATTAATTTCCTCCTGGTAAAAGGTAATAGCAAAGTGTTGAAAACCAATTTCTTGTTGACGTGGCACTTTATTACAAATCTGCACGGTATTGGAGTTGAGTAAATAAACAATTTAAAAAAAAAGGAGTGATATCATATCAAAAACCAAAACTAGTAAAAGGGGCAGCCAAGTTCCGAATGGTTCGGCCCTTCAAAGGAGTGATATCAACACGCCAAAACATTCGGCAACTTAATCGCACCGAATAATACTTTGGACGTTAAATGAAAACTTGAACATTGCTACCGAAAGTAGCAACGTTCTAGTTTTCATTTAACTTTCGAACTATGAAGCGGTGCGATTAACTTGGCGAATGTTTTGGTGTGTTGATATCACTCCTTTGAAGGGCCGTACCATTCGGAACTTGACGGCCCCTTTTACCAGTTTTGGTCTTTGATATGATAGGTACAACGCAAAGTAACCAAAGCAGCAATTATACGGCAACAGAGTTTGTAGAGATCCACATTTATTACCATACTTTTGCCGTTTTCATTGTTGTAAGTGTGCATTCTAAATCCCGTAACCTAGCCACTTCCAACAATGGTGAGCGTGCTCAACATTGTTGTAACAAAAATGACTTATACTGCATACTTATACCACATACTTAAACCGCACACTTATACTGCACACTTATAGCGCACACTTTTGTTGATGTGATAAGATAACTAAAGTTTCAATGTCAATTCTTGTTCTTTCTTGCGCTCCTACAATCTCCGTATTACTGTAACTGCGTTTCTAACCTACGTCTGCCTCTGGCAAAATCCCGATTTCTTTCAGATTAAGCACATAAGCGACCCAGCTGATATCAAATGAAACAATAAATGTACCATCGTCGTTGTTAATCTATGATGGCCGCCATTTCGAAATTATGCTTGCCATCGTTCGATTTCCTTCAAATTGGGAATGGAGATAAAATAGTTGATTCAAAGTGACACAGTTTATGGACGATCAACGCTAATAATTGCAAATGTCCGCCATGCTAGATATATCGACATTTCGTGACGAACCAAACAACAGCTACGCCTACCCCTCCCCCCCCCCCTCACCAGCGACTGCCTTACTTCGCACCACAGGGGCTTGGCACAAAATAGGAGCGGCCAGAAAAATAAAACTCCGTGAGCGTCACTACCAACAATATTAGCCTATACAGGGTGTTCGGAAATTGGTGTCCAAAATTTTGAGGGTCCGCTGTGTGATCAAAGATAAGAAGAAAAAGTCCTATAAACATGGGTCCGGAAATGCACCAGTCTTTAGTTACAGCCCCCCCCAGGTTTGGGGTAAACAGTTCTTAAATACCTCGTAATGATTCACCGTTTCCATTCCAAACTCAGGATATGTGCCATATCATACCTGGTATTTCAGTACTTCATAATACAGTATGGGGTCGCACAAATTATCAGAGGGAGAGGTAATTTTCTTATGGGGGGGGGGGGAAATCAAACGTGGGGGAAGAGAGGAGTAACTGCTTTGGTCTTGTACTTTAATGAAACAAATTGTAGAAAAAACACATCGTACCACATTACTGTGTGATTGAAAACAATCGAGAAATGAAACATCATTAAGTAAACAGAAGATAGCGACTCAAAGTTTTACTGAGTATCATTGCATTTGCGGCTCTGCTGCAATTAACTGCAATACGCATCCGCAAAAGACCTCCTCTCCAGAACATTCTGTGACAAGCAACTCAAAAAGATAAATACGACGGAAAACAAACTAAACGTAAGCGTTTTATCATAGTAGGTGCTCAAAATGACCCCCCTCTGCCTCGATGCAGTTCCGAAGCCGCTGCGCCATGGACCGACGAACCCGTTCAAAGATTCCTGGGGTTGTGCGAATCTGGTTGCATCCATCCACAATCCTTTGGCGAAGTACATCAGCATTGGGAATTGGTGTACTGTACACGAGTGACTTTAAGTGTCCCCAAAGATAAAAGTCTAACGGGTTTAAGTCCGGAGATCTAGCAGGCCATGCTATTGGGCCTGCACGTCCAATCCATCTGTCAGGAAAGCTTCCATCAAGGTAATGTCGGGCCAAAAGGGTGAAGTAAGCAGGTGCACCATCGTGCATAAGCCACATTCGTGTCCTGACTGCCAGGGGAACGTCTTCCAGTAGTTGGGGCAAGTCATACTGGAGGAAATGGAGGTAGGTTTCTCCATTTAGGCGTCGAGGTAGAAAAAAAGGCCCTACCAAATGATCACCAACAATTCTAGCCCAAACGTTTAGACTAAATTGTTGTTGATGTCTAGATTGTTGTACCTCGTGCGGATTTGCATGGTCCCACAGATGGTTGTTGTGATAGTTGAATATGCCATCACGTGTGAAGCCAGCCTCATCTGTAAACAGGATAGACGGCAGGAAATGAGCGTCTGCTCCACATTCATGATTCAGTCGCACACAGAACGCTCGTCGTGGTGGAAGGTCGGCCTCGCCAAGACCTTGGACACGTTGCAAATGGTAGGGGTATAGCAGGTTATGATGCAAAATGTCCAAAATCGTCGAATTACTGACACCCTCTCTGCGTGCAATGCGTCGTGTGCTATCCGATGGATTTTCTGCTATGTGCTGGAGAACTCTGTCTTCCAAGCCAACAGTTCGCACAGTTCTGGGTCTTCCAGCATCCGATGTCCGTCTCCCAAATGAGCCTGTTTCCCGTAAGCGCTGGTGGATACGACTGAACGTTCTAGCACATGGTAAATTCCTGTCTGGATACCTTTGAGCGTAGAGACGTCGTGCTTCCAATGCATTTCCATCTGCAAGACCATACATGTAGTGCATGTCTGCCAGTTCGATGTCTGGATACTCCATACTTAGGGAAGAGAACTACCGAACAGTAAACGTGAACAAAGGATCACAATGTCACCTTTAGATATAAGTCATCAAGTGATTTAACAAACCCCTGTATTAACAAGAAGTCGTCTGTCAACCCCGAAATGTGGACTCTCCACATGGTGTTCAAGGTCACCTTGTACAGATATGCGAATGTTCAATTTGAATTTGTGATTACAGTACTTTTTCGCATCACAAACGTTGTTGTTTTTGTCAATAAATGTTATTACATTCTGGAAGGGAGATAGTAACAGGGGGATAGCAACTAATGAATGGCAGAGCTTGCCCGCTGTAATGTAACTTTTAAGACTTCTAAGTTATTGTTTTTTAGAAGTTGGGTTTTCAAGGATTTTTGTCTTTAACACTTAAAACTACAAAGAATCTGAGGTGGAGATTTACCTCCAAATCAAAACCAAGTTTATGCGATGATTTTTGTGGAAGCTGGAGCGTTAGACAAAGGCAACAAACAAACAAACAAATAAGCAACCAAATTCAAATGTGTGGGTTGGGTACAGTAATGTTGTTCTCGCCGCTTCGGCCAATGAAACAAGTGATCATCCGAATTCTAAGGATTCCCCCACTTTTACGTTTTAAGCTTCTTGGCTTGAAGAGTAGAAAACAAACACATTAAATCCCTCACTTTTAATGGCGAGGATACCCGATTGATAATGTTTGGTGCTCTCCACAGAGATGTACGTACAGTAGTTGTTTTTTTTTTGGAGGGGGGGGGCGGGCACAAACTTGGAAAACGATGTAACCTACTTGGTCTTTACACGTAATGAAAGAAAGTACAGTACTACTTTCGATTGTTTTCAATCACACGATGTGTTTTTTCTACAATTTGTTTCATTAAAGTACAAGACCAAAGCCGTTACTCCTCTCTTCCCCCGCGTTTGAGGCCCCCCCCCCCCCATAAGAAAATTACCTCTCCCTCTGATAAGTTGTGCGACCCAATACTGTATTATGAAGTACTGAAATACTAGGTATGATATGGCACATATCCTGAGTTTGGAATGGAAACGGTGAATCATTACGAGGTATTTAAGAACTGTTTACCCCAAACCTGGGGGGGCTGTAACTAAAGACTGGTGCATTTCCGGACCCATGTTTATAGGACTTTTTCTTCTTATCTTTGATCACACAGCGGACCCTCAAAATATTTGACACCAATTTCCGAACACCCTGTATAATAACAATAATTAATAAACAAAAAACGGAACGTTAAAAGTTAAGAGTAAGGGTCTAAAAGTCAAAACCTAGAAGGAACACGGACAAGCTTTGACAGTCAGGGTCTAGGTGTCAAATTTGGTCAGTAAGAGGCTGGTAAGCATTAGACCCTTACTACCCGGTGGCTAGCTTTCGTCCTTAAGAATAGGAAAGCAGTAAAAACATTTTGACGAAAAACTATAAATCCTCCAAAAAAGACTCATGTAATGATCCAGTGGTTGGTGTACGTTTCTTGCTTTGCTTTATGTTGAAAAGTTTTTTTTCGGTTTGGTAACATGACAGAACATACACAGTAAAGAGGATTATTGGTTGTCATCAGTTACCTTAAAATCTATAAAATTAGTATAAAGGTAGCTTTAAAGAAAGTTCTTTAACGATATTTCAAGCTCTTAAATCTGCTAAATCCGTACATACACACTTGCCGTCCGAATAAGCTAGAATTAAATTTACAAAGTTGGATTTACCAAATTAGCTTGATAAATCATTAAG
Source organism: Lithobius niger (assembly GCA_023313725.1). Classification (NCBI taxonomy): domain Eukaryota; kingdom Metazoa; phylum Arthropoda; class Chilopoda; order Lithobiomorpha; family Lithobiidae; genus Lithobius; species Lithobius niger. The sequence goes on from JAHWFP010036043.1 coordinate 148,375, forward strand.
CAAGTCCAGTGTTAGTGGAGATACGTTTCCTGCTTTGCTTTAGGTTGAAGATTTTGTTTTCGATTTAGTAACATGTCAGCATATTCGCAGCAGAGAGTATTACTGGTTATCCTCTACCATAAATCTACGAAATATAATAAAAACAATTCTAAAGCATCAAAAGACACAAAATGCCAAACTTCACAAGATAATTATGTTCCATAACAATATTCTAAGAACAAAGAAAACCTGCTACAACCGTTCATACACACGTTCTGTCCGAATAGACTAGAACTAAGCTAGCCACCGGGTAGTAAGGGTCTAATGCTTACCAGCCTCTTACTGACAAAATTTGACACCTAGACCCTGACTGTCAAAGCATGTCCGTGTTCCTTCTAGGTTTTGACTTTTAGACCCTTACTCTTAACATTTAACGTTCCGTTTTTTGTTTATTAATACCTGTTACTTTTAGAATTGTACCTAAACTATAAAACAGTGCATCTGACGGTAGGCTACAACCTGCACCGAGAACACCCACTTTAGAGCTTGAGTACAACTTCCTTTTAAATGTTTCTTTCACGTTTTAAATTTTTTTATTGAAGGAAATCGGGCTATAATAAACATAATTTCAAAATGGCTGACTCATTACAAGATGGTGTGGATCACAGATTAATAATGGCGATGGCACATTCATTGTTTCAACTGTTAATATCGTCTTCATTCTATATTTTAATTGGACGATACTAAGCATCATTTAAAAATGGCCACAAAATTTCAAGATGGTGGCTATTAGAGAATACTAGTAACGATGGCACGTTCACTGTTTCACGTGGTGTCAACTGTATCGTCTCCGTCCTAAATTTGAAGGAAATAGGATAATTTCAAAATGGATTCCCAATTTCAAGACAATGGCCATTAGATATTACTAGTGACGATGGTCACTGTTTCAGTTGGTATCAACTATTTCGTCTCTGATCCAAATTTGAAGGAAATCGAACGATAATAAGCATAATTTCAAAATGGCTCTGATTTCAAGATGGCAGCCATTACCGTGTAACTGCGACTAGGTGCATTCTTTATTTCATTTGATATCAACTAATAGCTACTTCGTCATGTGCAAAATCCAAAAGAATTCGGAATTTCCCAGTGGCCAGTAAATTCATCAGGAGATAGTAGGATCCATCTACACCTAACAGTGGGGTAATTACGCACGCTGCGGTGCAGGGTCCGAATCTGCCCTGAATGTGAGGCGTCTTTCCTGCTCGGAACATTTATTTGGAAAAATAAATAGCAGCGAGCAACCCTACCCCAG
>JAHWFP010036045.1:0-11318 GCA_023313725.1 Lithobius niger
ATTGTAAATTTTCAAAACCTTGTTAGTGTTTTTATGTAGCAGTGCTTGGTTTGCCTTCCATGAATGAGTGCTCTTTTACTCCATAGCAACCTAAAGGTCACAAACTTATTTATACAACGAGGGGAAACTGCTTTTTCTTAGCCTTCGCACTGGCAATAATACAAGTAATAAGTAAACAATAAACCACAAGGTCAATTATTTACAAAGCAAAAATGCGAGAAGTCCTGGGATCAAATTCCAGTAGAGGTAATTGCCTTTTCTTTCTTTCTCAGATTAGTGTATCTTATATTCGCTAAAACATGACGGAAAGCTAAATAGGTCGAAAAGTGATAAATAAATACAGATACAAACCTATTTGCGTTGCCTTTTAGACTTATGTCAGACTGCCAGAGCGAAAATTGAACCCACGACCTTTGAGACCTTTGAAGTCCTACCCCTCAGTCATACTGACACGGCTCTCTCACCATGGCTGAACGGTAGAAGCGATGGTCTCAAAGATCGTGGATTTGATTCCCGCTCAGGCATTCTGACATTTAAATCCAAAAGGCTAGGTTCGCATCTTTATTTATTTATTCCCTTTCTGTTTTAAAAACTAATTATTTTGTGAATAAGAATGACACATGCAATGTCTCGTATAAAACAGCAAAAGATAAAGATAAGGATATCATGGGTGCATGTGTCGCATTTCCTGTGCCGAGCCTGCATGTGGGGTCACCAGTGTGGGCCAGACAAAACGAAAAATTTCCGAAAGCTAATATCGCACAAATCCAATTTCAAACTAAGAACAAGAAAATGCTCTTGTACAATGTTAATGAAAACTTTATGAACCTAACCTTCAAGAAATCAAATTCTTCTCAACATTCCCACGGATAAATCTGAAAAAGCTGTTTATGTGAGTGAGCCACAGGCACATGACCTTATCGTCCCTGCAGCCCCTCATTTAATAAATTATGTAACTGAAGTTGAAATAATATTTACAATGAAATATTGGTTGTAAAGACATACTGCAAATGAAACATAGGAATAAAAAAACAAATGTACAAATATACATTGGTGGGGTCAGATAGATGCACGTTAGACAAATCTGAAGCCATGCGTTATGTGTACGCATTTAAAATAAAAAATAAGAGTGGCCCCAGTATATAAGCCAAAACGTAGTGTCGTTTCACCGAATGGATTCACTGCTGCCTTCTTCATAGTTGTTTTAAACTTTTGGTTGGAGTGAAGAAGCTTATTCCTTCTGTCCTTCGTGAGTTTTACTTATTTTCATAAATATTGACGAAGCTTCCAAATCCTTTTTTTTTTAATTATTATTTATTTGTTGCTTGCTTGATAACGGTGTTGTGCAAATTCGTCGTCCACTTTACGCTTTTCTAATAAACACTAAACACTAGAACATATTTTCTAATACTTAGGGACCGTTCATTATTTATCGCCTGGGAGGGATAGAGGAAATTGGGGGGGGGGAAGCATAAATTTGTCCGGTCCCGTCAAGAGGGGGACAAAAACACACTGACCAACTGGAAGAAAAAGTTATTTTTGGAACTCAAAGATGGCACTTTCAGCAGTAAAAATTTCTAAAAAAGCCTCAGCTTTTGGGGGAAGCCCCCCAGATTCCCCCATGATGTGAGTGTTTATAGGATTTTGAAGCTGTTAGAACTTTTGTAAAAAAGCCTTGGCACTTGGTTTTTTGGCTTCTTCTATCTTTCAGGAGATGACTGTTACGAATGTGGGCATACAAGCAAACAGTGTGTTCATCATACTTATTGTATGAATCGCGACAAGAGATGGGTGTATGGAACATTTTATGAAACATTTTTAACCCAACATGTCTTTTTGTAACAAACGAGACATGTTTACTTACAACTAATGGTAACTGTTGGAGTGTTGGTGTGGAGATCTAGTTACTTAATTTGGCTGCCGCGCCTATCTTGGCTACAGGAATCATCTGCAGTGTCTCAACAGGTATACAAAAGGCGAACATTTTTTAGCGGGGGGGGGGGGGGGGGATAATTTTTTTTCGGGGGGGGGGGGTCAAGATTTTTTCAGGGACTCGAAGGGGTGGTCATCGAAAATTTGGTGGTCACATTTTCATTTCCTTCCCCCCCCGCCCATAAATAATGACCTATCCCTTATTTAGAGTGAATTGAGACATAAAGAAGTGGGCCCTACTTGAGGGGGGAGGGGAGAAACGAAGATAAACGTTTCTTTGCATTATACAAAATCCAGGTTGCCTTCATTTCATTGGTTAGTTTTTCTCTTCACCTTGAATTGTGGACCTGTTGATGAGCCACTGAGTTCAGTCACAATTATATAATTACACAAGGTCCACAATGCAGCCATCGGCAGCTGCCATCTGCAGCAGCTGCATACGATACCATCTCCGCCATCTACCGACGGAACGGCAAATTATAAGAGTAGCAGCCAAGCCCCGCTGAGAGAGTAGCTGCGCCCGGAATGCAACGGCCAGCAGCGCGAACATACGATGCCATCTACCGACCGAACGGCAAATTAAATAAGGGGGGAGCAAGACGGGTGGGGGGAGGCGAGGGGGAAGGAGAGCGAGACGACGTGGAATGAGCGAGTGAAGCGAGCAACTCCGCTAGTTCTAATAAATGTCCAAGTGAAAAGACCACAACCACTTTTCAAGCGGTCGAAATATCAGGCACATTTAATTAAACCAGCGATATTGGAAAAGCAAAGCAATCTGACTTCTATACTTCTCTTAAACTCTACTTTAAACAAACATTTCAACTCTTTTTGCAACTTATATCAATTTTTCCTCAATGTGCATATCGTGTTTAGTCTGAAACTGTCGCAATATACAAGATGCTTTTATTACAGATCCAATATCTCACCATGATGAAATCCATGTTCGTCGTTTTTATGGCAGCCGCCATTTGCTTTACTCTCACGGCAGGTGCTTCCGAGAAAGAATCTGAGGTTGAAGAGCGTGATGGGATTTTGTCGATAATCTCTTCGATCTTACCGAGTCTTCCCTTACCTCACGGACTTGTTGCTTTTATCCAAAACATTGTCATTCCTATCCTCGGCATTGTCATGCCTATCTTCTTTAAACTAATCGGTTTTATAGGCTAATTGGTTTCTAAACAACCACATAAGAGTAATTACTGTATTTCTTTGCAGAAATTTATATTATGAAATAAATCTGTTTATTGCTTACGAGGAAATTACAATGCGCATGACTCTTAAATCTATTATTTTTTAAGCTTACACCTCGGACGATTGATGCTAATATACAGTTTTCGTTGGCCAAGTCCCTACTCGTTTATGTATTGACTTTTCCATGTCTTAAGTTAGTTCGTACCGTGCTTGCTTTGTACTGGACCGAATTAAAAGGCAATAAGGAATAAAACCGAACGAATCAAGCAGTCTGCATTAAAGTCTGGTCTTGTGATGATACACAATATAATAGTCTGAGAAAGAAAGAAAAGACAACTGCCCCGACTGGAAGTCGAACCCAGGACTTCCCGATTACTAGCCTGGCGCTCTGACCACTGCGCTACCGAGGCGGTTCTGGCTACAGGCTCCAGCTCAGCTAAGTAGCAGTTCAATCTTTCTCAGTAATGAACTAGGGGTCACAAACATACATACATACAAGGAGGGAGAGCAACATTGCTTCTTGGCCTCCACACTAGAAGGCCTTCACACTTTTTTTGTTTGTTTTTTGTTGAATAAAACCGATAAAATGCACAACACAACAATTACACTCAGCGTTTCGAGCCATATTAGACTCATTCTCAAAAGTACATGATAAGAAGCATATTTGCTAATGGATAAAAATCGTTAAATTTTCCCCTAACCGTTGCCTCAACTTAACATCAACCCAGATTTAACCAATGCAATCGTAAGCTGCAATTGCTTACGATTGCTGCACGGTGTGTTTTCGTCACCTCTTGTGTTGGTAATCTAAAAATTATTATTTTTCCAAGTCTCTGTCAATCAAGATTTGTTATCCAGGCGAGAGCGTATAACAAATTTTAGAATCCTATATTCATCAGAACAAAACTGGATAGGGAAATCGAGAGATCGGACGAAACCGAAATAGCATAGTAAAAACAACTTAAGTTGCCAAGTAGAGACCTCTATCAGTGCTGCTTGTACTTAGTTCCGTGCCTATATGCAGCACTGGTCGAGGTTGCTACTTGGCCACTTTTAAAATATTTTTACTTTGATATTTCGGTTCTCGTCTACTTAAATTTCTCGTTTGCCCTGGCTAGTCTTGTTCTGGTGAACATGGGATTCTAAAATTATGACTTTTACTCCTTATTAAACATGTTTCTTCATGTATTCTTGATAGTGAGTCTAAGGTGACTCGAAACGTGGAGTGAAATTGTGTAGAGAGTTTGTTTACGTTTGCCGATTCCCGATTTCGAGACTCCGATACGAACACCCGATTGTACCTCCAGATCTCAACAATGATTGTGATACTCATCCTTCAACAATGAAATACTGTTATGTTTGACGATTTGTGTAAGCAATCTATTGTAATCCCACGTTCTGGACGAATATTTGGCTTACATTTTTAGCTTTTAACTTCACTTCCCAACAATATAACAATATACAATATAACAATATACAGTGTATACAGTGTAACAATATAATATATCTAACTCTATGACTTCCCTCCTGATCCTCCCAACCGACCCACTCCGGCATCAATCGCCATTTTTGGATGCCTTTTTATGCCTTTTGTTTAGAACATTTTCCCCTAACCGTTGCCTCAACTTAACACCAACCCAGATTTAACCAAAGAAATCGTAAGCTGCAATTGCTTACGATTGCTGCACGGTGTATTTTCGTCACCTCTTGTGTTGGTAATCTTTCAATTACCATTTTTCCAAGTCTCTGTCAAGCAAGATTTGTTATCCAGGCGAGAGCGAGGAAGGGACCTAATCTGCCACCTGAGGTCGCTGCAGCCTGACGAAGCCATCACGCTGACTTCCCGGCATGCAGTAATCAAGATGGCTGTCAGAGATAAAAGTTTCCGCCGTTAACCCTAAAGAGAAATGTGTTCCTCAAATAGTGGAGGGTTCTTACTTGGTGGTAAAATATTTGCTCAAGATAATGAAGAAAATTGGGGCGCCATTGCAATGACGGTTTCCACATCTTCCTCCTACTCCTTAAGCTAGGGCCTTAGTGGGCCTCTTTACCTTGATGCTATAGCTCCATACTATGTATTGTGTATACTCTATATCTTGATTAATGTATTCCAGTAATGCTATGTACTTTGATCTACGGTTCAGTCCCTGGAGATCAGTGGTCAGGATAGCTCTGGCCTTGCCTATCCCTAGGGGTAGCTGCTAGCAGAGATAGCTCATGGGATTCCAGGATATAGTACAGGAAGAACCTTGCACCACCAGTGGCAGGTACTGGCTGCAGCTCTAGGTACTCAAGTCCTTGCAGCCCCCTTCAGCCTCATTCAGGTAGTTAGTCCCTAACCAGCTGAGAACTCTTCCTGAAGCGTGCTACTCTGCTAGAAGCCCTGATCAGAGCATCCTTGAGCCACTGGACAACATCTCCTAAAGACAGACCACGTGGCCCTGGAATAAACCCTGAATTTACCATCCTTTTGGTGTTCTTCCTTGTACCGGGCATAGCGGGTTGCACCATCTCGGCAAGCGAGCTCTTCTATCAGGCCTGACTCCTCCCCGGGGTGTAAAGCAACGATAAAAAAAAGATTCCACTGGAGCCCCAGAACTAATTTAGTCAGTCACTTCCTTTCTCCTCCTCACTCACTCTCCCTCCCCCCTCGGATCCACCCTTTCACACACACATACAAAAAAACCATAGGCGAAGGGGGAAAGGACTAAATATCTACAAAGATGCAGACTGAATTGAAAGATCACTCGCAGGTTCGAAAACGCACCCTACTTTCTTCCTGAATGAAAAGGCTATTTTTATTTCTGTTTGAAGGTGTTGTCGTATTAAAATGAAAAAAGAATGTCAAGAAAGGAGTTATTTTTTTAAACCACATAAGCCCATAAATGTCAGTGGAATTTGAACGTGAGTAATAGCAGCCGGAGTTGCCATGAGGAGGAAAAATACTATCCCCGCTCCCTCCCTCTCAACTCAAACAGGCTTAGCGAAAAATACGGAATAATTGTTTGCTGTTTTTTGTTGGCAAAAACGAACTCAACGAGGACAGAGAACGGGGTGGACACATTCGAGGACAGTGGAATAGCAGTTCGCAGTATTGCGCTGTGGTTAGAAATGTTTCATCATCCAGATGTGAAATTGAGTATGGCTTCTGCAAAGAGGGAAGAATAAAGTGGATATACGTGAGAGTTTATACAGTTTTAAAATTAAATTAATAAATATCAAATAAATTGAAGTTGAGCAGATGCATGGAAAGTCGCCAAAGATTCACCAACCAAATTTAATCCAATAAAGCCGAACATCTCACATACTGGTAAGTATCTGACCACATCAAGCCAGTGCCCGAGGTTCTCCCTAATGACCTAGCCGACGATGCGTCATTAAGTAGAATTGGACACTTATCACATCAGAAGATGGACTCACTACAACACATAAATCCAACTTAAACGAAATATAAGCTTTCTGGCTGGTGCATATTTATTTATTTATTTATTTATTTATTTATTTATTTAATAAATTGGTATAAATGAATTAGTCGAGTACAATAAACTAAGGTAACTGCAGTGGTACGGAGTGTGTTGGAACGTTATGACAAAATGGTGTTGTCGCATTTTTTAACATCGCTTACTATGCTTCGGGCTTTGTATAGCTGTTAAGGGCATCGTAAAACACGTTTGACTTCTGAGGTACGATTTTACACAAATCTTCGTGGACTTGCTGCGTTGAATTCGTGGAAATGCATTCATCATTATCACGTTAAAAATATTTTTCAGTAGCTGCGACACGAGTACCCATTGACAAACACATTCTATCTTGGAACTGTCGTCGAATTGACGAAAGAAAAAGAAAAGAAAAAATTAGCCTTTATGTATGAAAAAAGTATAGGTTTTGCAAGTAAATAAACAAATAGAAGTAAATGCTCAATAAGCAAAGGAGTTTTCGTTACTTTTCTTCATAGTTTTCACATCATATTTTACATATGAGCAAGAATTTAGAAGTGGAAAAATACATTAATCTCTGCTGGGGTAGCCCCCCGTATATAGGCAGTTTTATAGAGCAATGTTGTGAATTCCCGTTTGCATGAAAATACTGTGATTTCCGTTAGTAGTCAGTCTCTCAGGCTTTCATTACATTTAGTCAGGTCCATGGGTTAAGAGACGTAGTGGTGTAGATCCCGTTTGCATGAAAATAGTGTGACTGGAAAAAGACGTTACCTCATCGGTACTGTGCCTCTTTGTTGAAAACACAGTTCGAATCATTACCTATACAGATAAATTCCGGTTGAAAGACATACAAACAAACAAAAGACATAATAATATCGATATTCCTACTACAGATGAACAAACACTTAAGATTCCCATTGTGGATGTCGTACCATTGCAGACGCACACACATAAACAAACAAATATTCCGATCTTAGTTATATAGATTGTGGTTTAAACAATCTGTGACACATAGGAACATTATCAGCAAAAAATAAACACCCCTATGCTCCTTATATCGTAACGTCGTAACGAATAATAACATTAACCGTAAAGATTCTGTTGGTATTTTTTAATATGATACTATCATGGTCACTAATATTATCAAGAATATGAAAATAAACAAATACCGGAATTAATGGTGGAATAATATCTCACATTAGGGGAACCATGGAAAATTTGTCTCATTTTATTTCAAAACTTATTAACTAAATTATTCTATTGAAACCTACGCTCAGAACTTAAAATTCAAGTTCTTAGAACAATACACAAAGAAGGTTCCATGACTGATGTAAACAATTACTGATAGATAACAGTATCTTTAACACTAACAGAATTATTGAATAATCTTTTTTAAAACATCTAAAAGTTCTTACATAAAAATAATATACTTATACATAATCATTATGGCTTTAGACAAAAGCATAGCACTGAATTTGCTTTTAGACACATAAACGAATTAATTCAAATTCATTTTCTAAAGGTTGTTCTATACAGCTTACTGATTTACAGAAGACATTTTACACAATTGATCGCCAAAACTTATATTTTAAACCGCCATAAGTATGGACTACGAGGCAAATGTCGCAATATACTTAACAATTATCTTTAAAGTAGGAAATCCTGTACCAAAATTGATAATATGGTAAGTAATGCCACCGAGGTCTGTTTTGGAGTACCACATGGCTCAGAAGTTGAACCTCACTTATTTAGCATATACGTACAAAAATGATGCTTCAGAACACATTGAAATACATTGAACGCATAATACATGTGCTAAGATGCATCTCAATTTGCGTTAGGCATAACGCTCAGATAATTAGTAAAACCAATCAGAGAGGGCGCGATCTGTCCACCCTACTCTAAATTACGTTCGTTAGCCAGTAATTGACTTGTGATCGGAGTTTCTGAAATCAAACGTGTAAAAGGGAAAGGGCTCGTTCTAGTTGATCAATGAAGAAAGAAATTGTAAGATATTCGCCCAAAAAAATTATAAAAAATTGTGGTAAAATAACTGAGAATGTCAAACCAAGAATGAGACAACGAAGAAGAACGACTAAGCGCCGGTGCACACCTGCGTTTTTTGAACGCTGCGGCGCCGCTGCGGTAACGCATCCAATCAATGCACACGTGCGTTTTATTAACGCGCGTTGATGCTGCGGTGCTCCTTTGATGACGTAGGTGCGCGTTTGGTTCCCTAACCTCGTGTACAAAAAACTATAGTTTGAAACCAATGAGACGATGTTGCTTTTTTCACCTACCTCGTGAACAACAAATATATTTTAAAACCAATGCGACGAATTTTGGTACATTGATGTACTAATTTAAGACGTACCAGGGGAAAATGTTATACATCCCTTGCAGATTAACTAAAAAATTTGGATAAGTTCTTTAATTACTTCCCAATGAGTCTTCAATCATTTCTGCAGCAACATTTCATACTTCAGGATAGTATTTTACTCCCCCCAATAAACGATTCCATGTCTATTTCTTCGAAATTGGACGCCATTTTCGCTAACGCTTTTGCGGTAAATGGTGGACGTGTGCACCAATCAAGTCATCCAAGGTACTCAGAGACGCAATTGCGTTTTATTAACGCTGCAGTACCGCTGCGTTGACGGGGGGAATTGCGGCGCAAAACGACCGCAAGAGCGGCGGGTGAGCGGCGGGCGGTAACGCAACGTCGACGCAGGTACGTGTGCAGTATCCAACAGATGGCATGTAAACCAAATCGCAAATGCGGTACCGCAGCGGCGACCGCAAATGCGGCGACCGCACGTGTGCACCGGCGCTTAGTGTTCACGACCCTATATTTTGACAGGCGGTATTGATCTTCAATTTTTTGACCCATGCCCCTATGCGGCCACTAGAGGTCATTCGCATAAATTGGCCATTCAGCCTGCGAGGCTGGATTGCCGGAAGGGCTTTTTTAGTGTAAGGGTAATCCGAGCCAGGAATGCCCCCCCCCCAGAGGAAGTTGTACAGGCGCGCTCAGTCGACCGTTTTAAATTTTTATTGGGTGGGACTTGTCTCCGAAAATTTATGAAGAGGCCAGATTTTGTTTTCAAACCATGATTTACGTTTTATATTGTACAATCCATACACGAGTTACTGGGACGAAATTAAGTGACTTCTAAACCCTACTAGCTCCCAACCACACCTGTGGTTAAATTTTATTATTATTATTATTATAAATTTTATTATTTTTTTTATTATTTTATTTTTTTATTCGTTGACAATTGGTTTCTTCCAAGCTTTTATCTACGATGCTTTATTTTATTTTTAAAGAAACTTTGACAATGACAAACCCGGCCTTCCCCCTCACTTGTCCCTCACGTTTGGCGATGCCATCGGGGACCATTGTGTCACTGGTAGGTCTAACCTTGGTGGTAAGGCATTCGTGACCCCAACCCTAGACCATCAACCCTTCCTTGACAGCTGGGCAATCGTCTTCGTTTTAAACTTTTAAACTAGTTTACTTTTGTAATTTTTAAATATACATATTTTGGTTTTAAAATCGGATGGCAGTCAGTGGCCACCAGGTCCTTGCCACTCCGGTTGCGTTTGCAACAAACCTATATATTATTATTATTATTATTATAAATCTTGACAGAATCAGGTTTCCACGATATGGGCACTTATTAAAAAATCATTGAAAACATGAGACTGACGGTTATTTTAAACCAACTTTTCACACAAACCATTGAAATCGAAGATAATATTTAAGCAGAAAAATAATAAAATGAAAAAAAATCGAGAAGCTTTGTTTAAAAAATCGTATATGGCGATGATCAAAAGCCTTACCAAATATTCTTACTAAACGAAAAAAAAAACACTTTTATTACGATTTGCTAAATACTCTGAGACATTTTTGAAAATCTGATATTGAGAGTTTACAAAACACACACCTCGAGCACTACGACGGGTAAAAGAGACCTCACATTTAGACACTGAAACAATGATGGCTTCGTTTTTTGAATTAAACACTGCTAAATTGCTTCGAAGGACATCGAATTACTGTGATGCAAGTCGAATTTGTGATTCTTGCAACGAATTCAACAACGTGTGAGGCGGTAGAACATTAATAAAGCACAATCACACACTGAAGACCGAAATTTAAAATTGGGCATTGCACATAGCCTTAATGGTGGCGTCGCATCCTATTTGCGCATGCGTATCATGCCACAAGAGGTACTGTTCTCTCCCCATCCATAACCCTTTTATTTTCCCCTGCCCCGGCGACACGTGTCCCGTCAATTCCCAGCCACCCCTCACTTAATTTCCCCTCCTCCGTCCATTTCCTCACACCATTGAACAGCAAACCTTCTCCATGTGGTGGCCGTCTGCTACGTTCGCCAAGATATTCGGAAAACAAGTAGCCGTCTTTTGTTGTTTTGATACGATTTGAGCCATGAATCGGTGCTAGTAACACTACCCGCGTCTTTCTAAATTCATACTAGAAACGCCTCATCCGACTTTATGGTGAGGCTTCTAAGTTCAGAGTGTTAGGGTTTTGCACCCTTTATCATGAATAAGGGACATGTGAAGAATAAATAAGCAGGTTTAACAGTTTCAATAACTTACTGTATTCAAAAAGACAAACATTTGGTACAACTACAAACACTAGCAGCCACTTGCTGCATGCCACCATCTCGGTCGTCTCAACAACAAAACAAACCGGAAGTCCCAGCATAGCGCTAGGCCAGCTGAGATACC
>JAHWFP010036048.1:0-29201 GCA_023313725.1 Lithobius niger
AAATTCTCAAAGAAAAACTCCAGAATATTAAAACAAAATTTAATCTTAACAATGCGCAAAAAGAAAACACGAAAAAAAGCCTCAGCGTCAGAGAAATCTAATTAAGGTGGCAAAGTGTGGAGATGCTTAAGAGCCTCCGAGCCGGGACGCTGGACGAAAATCGGATAATCGGTTAATGCGACGATTTTCTTATATCTGCCGAAATAAAAAATAATCCGGAAAATCGTCTAAACGGAATATCGGATAATCAAAAATTTAGAATATTCTTGGTGTAATGGATAATTTTCTAACTGGACCATAATTCGGCGACGTTTTCCGATGTTACATGTATAGTTGCATCGAGCGTGGCAGCACGCGCAAGGCAGGGACGTTAAACGATTTGCCAAAATAAAATTTCATATCAGACAATTTTCCGTCTTATCGGTCTTCTGTACAATGATCTTCCAATTATGCTATTTTCAGTGAGACTATATCATCCCTCACCTTCTCGGAGCCCTTTAAAAATTCATTTTCAGGAATTTTAACACTTTTGAAACACTTCACAAGCAACTTTTCAGAATTGTTAAAACGGCAGTAAATGTCCGATTCGTTAATTCTAATCATATCAAAAACCAAAAGTGGTAAAAGGGGCCGCCAAGTTCCGAATGGTTTGGACCTTCAAAGGAGTGATATCAACACACCAAAACATTCGCCAAGATAATCGCACCGCTTAATAGGTCGAAGGTTAAATGAAATCTAGAACATTGCTACTTTCGGTAGCAATATTCAAGTTTTCATTTAACGTCCAAAGTGTTATTCAGTGCGATTAAGTTGGCGAATGGTTTGGTATGTTGATATCACTCCTTTGAAGGGCAGAACCATTCGGAACTTGGCGGCCCCTTTTACCACTTTTGGTTTTTGATATGATATCAGTCCTCTTTTTAAAATTGTGTAGTAGACTCAACTACACTACCGTGCAGATGTGTAATAAAGTGCCACGTCAACAAGAAATTGGTTTTCAACAATTTGCCAATACCTTTTGCCTAGAGGCTGAACCATTCTCAACTTAATCACTTCTTTATAGTTTTGGGTTTGGTTTAGTTTTGTTGTAATTATTTTTATTTCGTTGGTTTTGGTATGTTGATATCAGTCCTATGAAGGGCCGAACCACTCTTAACTTGGTGGCCTCTTCACCAGTTTTTGGCTTTGTTTATTTTGCTTGTTTTTACAGTTGGTTTAGTTTTCGTGAATTGGACGTGAATACAATTTCTTTGGCAACGTTGTTTAGATTTATCGTACTACACTAGTGTGTGTTTCGGCACGCACGTCAATATACACGTTGTCATTGTCCGAACTTTGGCTGTCCAATGAGAGATGATGCCACAACACTAACAATGGTTATAACAGTACGTTCGTACTTATGCGTCGCGCTCTCCCATGCCATCCCCATTACACCCCCAGGCACCAAACCATAAAAAGGTAGGCAGTTTGTATTGTATTGCACCCATTCGTCCAATTTCATAGCTGGAAGCCTTCCAGTTATCTCGGTATCGATGAATAATCATCCTCTGGAAATTAACATGGAGATGAGCGGCTAAAATTAGTTAGCTAGCTAGGTAGTAACACATTTTCAACGTTATTGAGGATCAGATTTTTGCATTAAAAGCAGCTTAGCTGGCATTCCTATACACGAGTTAATTTTTGTCAGGTGTGTCATTGCTCTTGATTTCAACACAATTTAAGCTTTTGTACCGCATTATTATTTTTATCCAAGTACCTGAAATGTGCCTGACTCTGCTTCAGGGTACAAGAAACTTGACGCTATGGCATCGCGCTACAATAGTTTACAACCTCGATTATTGAATTGATGTGATGTTTGTTGCCTAACTTGATGTGACACACTAGCGTGTATCTAGATTAAACTTTACTCGTTACTTCCGCGGCTTTGTTTGGGTGCCCCTACCGCGACGTGTCACTGCGAGGGCCACCGATTAAAGTGTTCAGAAAAAATGAGAAAACTCCCCCCTCCCCCCAACGGGCCCATACGAATACGAGTCCTAGATTTAAAATAAACGTTACAGAATTTGAAGCAATCCACGCAAATTTAAAACATTTTTTTTAACATGGTGCCTATTTGTCCGGTGTCTGTATGTCTGATAGAGTGCCTATTGGTCCAGTGCCTAATTATAGGATGCTTATGTGTCTACATCCTAAAAAACAAACAACGGTGACTTGAGCCGATGCTCTCAGAGCGGATTTCTTAGGCGTAAAAAAACTTTGAGTTTGTCCAATACCTAACACTGCGATACAACACATTTTAAGGTTGCAAACCAGAAAAGAAAAGATTCCACTTGGTGAAAATGGCAGCAGCTGCCAACAAAAAAAAACAAGAAATCCACTGTCACAGCATTGGCTTGACAAACTACCGTAACGTTTTTACCTCAGCGTATATTCAGTGTCCCTTGCAGCTAGCTCAACGACCCACCGGCTCCAGATTCTAACACCGTCACCAGCATGGCCTTATATTCGCTGCTGTATCATTTACAGGCCTCTCAGCCCACCAATTTAAAAATATGGGTTAAAAAATAGGTTATAAAATTAAAAATATAGGTTTCTATAGGTTATTTTTCAGCAAATAAATAGACTTGGGGTTTTTTTTTGGGGGGGGGGGGGGGGGTCTGTTTATTTCACTCAGCATACTTAAATGGTAGAAAAGATGATTGACTCTTGTTTATTACAATAACAATTCGCTTCGCTCAATCTATTGATTGACGTCGATCTACGCTTCATACAATTTAGTTCTGATCAGTTTGCATGGTCGAACTTTGGCTCATACTCAACGAAAAGGCGTAGACTTCGTTTAATAATTAATAGGCTTTAAAGATTGCAATTCAAAACACATCGCCCTGGAACCACGTTTAATAATACAGGATTTTTTAAAATAATAAGTATTTTTTTTTTAGCAAAAATATAGAGTCAAAATTGAAATGCAGGTTTTTATAGGTTGGCTGCGACCCCTGCATTTACACCGATATGGGTATATTAATCTAAAAACCAGCATTCAGTTCATTTTACCCCCGTTCTAAAATACACCACCCTACCTACACTTCCAACAAAACCAAAAAAAATCGAACCCTCAGCCAGCATTCCCCTTCAGCCCCGTGGGTGTTTTTACGACAAAAGAGAAGGCAAATACCCCTATCCCAGCGACAATATAAACGATGACAAATTGACAACCCTCTCGTTGGTATGCGCGAACTTGCAAAGCCTGACTGGACGTTAAAACTAAGAGGATTTAGGTAGCCTACAAGGAGAGATACAATATACACCCATCCCATCAAACGAACAATTTGCCCAACTCATTCATCGAAGATCAATAAATAGCTTGAACTTCAGAGGCGCATCTAGGAAGGATTTTTGGCTGCGTGATACCCCTTCAGCTCTAAACAAGAGCGCATCCTTTATGGAAATTCTGTCAAGAGTTTAAAGTCGCGAGTGTGACAACAATTAGGCTTTTTTTTAAACTCCAAACTACAACTAGCTCCAACTCTAAAAAACAAACAAACGAGCGACACATCGGGCAAAACATGGTAAAAACACTTGACTACAGCAGTTAAGGTTTTACGTGGACTAACAGTACAGCAACACTGTAGTATCTGAAACCTTACAGAAAACTTTGTGTGTTCCTTTGCTGTTTTGACTTCCGATTAGTTAAACCGTACTTTAAGCATCAAACGAGTTCGTTTTTGTTTTCTAATAGATTATATGAACACCGTAGTCATCGACTGTAATAATCGGAGATTTAAACTTAACACTCTCTCATTCTAGTGTCAATCCGGGATTCGTCTTCATTCATCCAATAACTCCTCCTCTGGTGTCGTATACGATTTTCATTTTCCGGGATGCCCACTGTTAAAAGTTTCAGTAGCCTCACCATTTTGTCATGTTAATTATTCCTCAACATGTCCGATTTATTTATTTTTAAACCACCTGTGGGTGTGTAACGCGATCAACGTGCAAAATGTGGTTTTAATCGATGCAGTCGTTGTTGCGTGATGCGATTACAAAGAATGTATTCGAGTGTATTCATAAAAGGAGCTCTGCTTGACCTTCAGCCTCGCTTCACTCCAAAAAGAATAATTAAAATCCATACGTTTAGCATTTACACAAGAAAAAGAATGAATTTAAGATTTATTAATTTAGTACTATTTCTCGTCACTGGGTGCCGTTGTTAGTAAAATGTTAACCGATTTTAACTTGTGTGCGTACAGTACGTTTTTTCACGAAAAATAAACATTTGATAAAAAATGGCAGTAATATAACATCTCAGGAGGGGGCCGGGGGGAGGGGGGGAGATAGAAAAATCCGCAAACTTCAATTTGTAACATTTCTAAATTATACTCCTTTATCAGGAGAAAAATAGAAAACTTAAAGAGTATGGTTCTGTAACTTCTACTGTACTGCTAAGTCAGGCGCGTCTAAGGGCCCCCGCGTACACGGCAACCAAGCCGTACGGCCAGGTCGCTGCGCCAACGAGAATTCTTACGGTGTGTGTAGCAACGCGCACTTGGCCGCAGCGACCAGCCTGTCGCGGTGGCCACTGGGATCCCGGGCGGCGTGCAGGCTTCCACAAGGCGACCATACTTGCTCCGGGTTCATTTTTCACCTCGTGATCGAGAATTATTAATGAAAAAGGAACGTGGCCGCGTGGCACGTCGCTGTGTTTTTTTGGCCGCCACGACCACTGGCCGCGCGACCTGGCTGCTCAGTGCGCGGGCACGCGCCGTAAGTGATAGAGGAATCTTGTTAGTAGTGCTCTTCACCTGAATGAGACTGTTCGCGGTGTGCATCATCTCGTCGAGGTTAGTTTACGTCAACAGCTTTTTAAACAATACTTTTAAATTGTCAGACGAACAGTCGTTCATTGTTACCAGATTCAACAATCCAGGGTCGTTATGTTTTCCACTGTGCAATAAAAACCCACTGTTTTTTTTTTCCACAACAATAAAACCCACATGAGACAAAAAAAACTGTTAGGCCTATTAACCCAGTGTTTTATTTTTTTCAATTTTTGGTGGTTAATATTGAAAAACGGTGTTTCAGAGATCAATTTTTTCAACAGTTGACTGACCAACACACTTAGTTTAGAGTATGATGTCATTTAGTGTAGAGGGGTGGAATGAATGATGGAATGTTTAAAGGTACATTCCTCTCAGCGCCATTTTCCTCGATCCACCACATCAAGTACGGCCCCAAAGATCTATTTACTTACCGTTAGTCTTTCCCTTGCTAAAAAACCGTTTTGAAATGTGGCAGCTATATAGGAGACTTTCTGTTGAATATTTGGAACTATATTTATTAGCATCCTGCCATTAAATGATCCTTTGTGTGCGTACAATAACCATGACGTTTCATGTGCGCGTGTGTGCAACTGTGCATGTACTAAATTTTAATCGTTTGCTAATAATTACCATAAGGTCAAAAATCTAAATGACTACTGCGGTAAAAATTAAAATTATTTATGCCAATACATCGCCAAAGAAAAATTATAAAATGTGATTTTAAAATGGGAAAATCATTCTGATTTGCAACGACAACATTTTTGCATTCACGCTGTTTCGTCTAAAACACCCAAGGCCAACTAAGACAGTAGCTGTGTTTCTCGCTGCGATGAACGTAGCTACTATCTTAGTTGGCCTTGTATTATGACGCACAGTCTCACGAAACGGTGCGAAATTAAACATACGCAGATGGCAATCTATGCATGGCTGTGATATGGCACACGGGAGTGTACCTTTAATAATCACATTTCCTAGCCAACTGCGAAGTCACTAAACTTAATCCCAAAAGGGGTCAGCTCAACTTTTGCTACTCAGGGTGGATAAAAATCGTTGATTTTTCTAAGTATTAAAAAAAAAATCAGATTTTGTGATTTAAATCGGATATTTTTATTTAAATCAGCATTTTTTGTACGTTTTTCTGTGGTTATTCGTGAAAATGATTTTGGTGTAGAGATAAGGAATGCCTATACATTACATTTAGTTTTTATCAAGTTTTGATTTCAAACACTGACGTCAGATTTCATAAACGTAAGGGATGATGCAGATTTAAACACAGAGCAGGTCATAAGATAAGACACTGTTAAAAATAATTTCTTCAATTTCATGTTGATGACTGATCAGCAAGAATCACGATTTTCTTCAGTACTTCCAGACAAAACCGCCACAAGTTTAGTTTTCCAGCCTTGACTGTTTCCGGGTGGTTGTATATTTTTACGTGAACATGTCTAATGCTGAAAACAACCTCTTCACCCGACAGAACCGACAGAGGCTGTGGCCATAAGCAACTAACTGTTTTGAGACACTGCTCGTAAGAATCTAAAACTTAAAACCGGATATTTGATTGATAAAGTGCAATCAATTGACGTATTTAAAGAAAGGTAGAATTATTGAATTAGATCTGGATTATTATTAATAAAAATCATTTGATTGAAATCATGATTTAAATCGAAGCGATTAACATTAACTAAATTCATGATTTAAATCAATCTACCCTGCTCGTCCGCAGAGTGGAAACTGAGACGAGTACGTGAAACATTAAAAATATACATCAGCAAACACAAATCAAATTTAAGTTTTTATTTATTTTTATTTTTTTAATTAATTTCTTTGAGCCGTAAGTCAGCCGAAGCAACTTAATGCTTGTATGGCTGAACCGGCTCAACTTTAAACATTGTCAGACTTTTTTTGAGAGAAGAAATATCTGGTGAAGGGAGGAGCCAACCCGGGGGTTTGAACCGGGAAACCTCCGATCATCGTAGGGGCCGAAAGATTGTCCTGTATTGGCCAGAATAGTTCCCATAGCAGCTGCAGGAGCACGGTAGCCTCTCACGCTACTTTGGCCGGCCGAGGTCCCCTCTCCAGAGGTTCGACCAGATCCGCAAACCTTCAGCAATCAGGCTGAGCTCTCTCGCCGCTCAGCCATGATGACCAGCAAAGTAAAATGCAAAACTTGATAAAATCCTAAATATTACAAAAAAATCACAACCCAGCAACGACCAATCAGAAGTTGGCGTCGTACACCGCCTGTTGACCGTTTTAGTGTGCCAGTTCGACCGTCGGTTAATCGGCGGCATGCGCACTATTTTGTTGCGATCTCTTTAAAATGATTGGCAACCCCCACTTCTATTTTTCTCTGTTTTCTCCAGCTTTTAAGTTCTTTTTGCTCTTTTTTTCGACATGTTTTACAAGAGGTCGGCAACTCACAAGCAAGGACATGCCAAAAGTTAAGTGCGTCAGTCCTTATGCAATTTAAAATCACAGCTCCAGCTCGTCCGGGCACACACAAATTCTACTGCAATCGCGAGTGAATTAGAAAATGGGATCTGGGGATCCAATTATCAATTGAGGCGTGCAGCCATGGTGTCTATCTTCCAGTTTGAGAACAGCCATTTACAACTTAAGAAAAAGACATTGGAAGTAATCACATCAGATCATCGCAATGACGTCGACAACTAACAATTGCGCAGATCTAAACATTAATTTCAATTTAGGGCACAATGAAAAAAAGCCATGTTATTACAATCCCAGCCGGTTTGAGAATAGCTCATGGCCAAAGCTAAATCTCTGGCTCTCATGCAAATGAACTCGAATTAATAATAATATTTGGAGCAAAGGTGCCTCTTGTCAAGGCGGCCCGAGACAATTCCTTGATTGGATAATGGGGCGGTCAACTTGGCTCAAGATCGTTTAATTAAATTGAAATTAACATTAAACTAACCATTATAAATCTTAAGTTAAAAACCAAAAATAGTGTCCTCCGGGTGAACTGCAGAAGGAAACGCCCGCAGTAACACTTTTATTACTTCTGTTTTAAATAATTCCTTTTGTTTTTTATGTTGCTTTCAGTGCAGAAGAGACCTTTGCTATGAAACCCTGGATCAGCATATGGAAGAAAAAAAACGCTACATATTACGGATAATTTCTTATCAAATGGAGTTTGTTTCGAAACTAAAACACAAATTACACGCAAAAAAGTCAAGTGTGTCTTAAAAAGAAGGTTATATGATTGAAGTTTCACTTTATCCTTGTTAAAATTCCACAGGGATAAAAATTGAGGATTTTAAATTTAAATAATCAAATGTAGAATCGAGAAAATTGCATCTGTGTAAGTGCTGTTGTGCTTTACGAATGAAAAATATTCTTAAAGCACAACAGGACTTAAACAGCTGAAATTTGCTGAATTCTACATTTAATTATTTAAATTAAAAATCATCAATTTGTATCCGTATACATTTTAAAAAGCTAACTAAATAAACTAGTAAACTAATAAACTAAATACTTGAACAAATCCTCGGAACAAATGAGAATAAAGATGTTCCGTTAATGCTAGACCGAACCCAGATCGCATCAACGCCGAATTTTCCTCATGGAGTTAGACCTAAACACCATAGCTCCTTTGACAGAAATATAAGATTCGAATTACAACTTTATTACGGCCGATCCCTTTTTTTTAATTCGACATGTCACACGTCGAATTAATGTGGTTATGCCCAATAAAAGGGGCCTCGAGCAAATCGAGTCGGCCACATCTCTTCAAAAACAAGACAGATATTTTAAATTATGATCCAACGAAATTAAAGTAGAAATGTGGGCGAGTTGCAGGTTAGAAAAGAGTCAAATTAAAAGAAGCTAAAGTAGCTATTTAAAGTAATCAACCTACAGGTATATACTGGTTGATTACATTAAATTTATTTACTCTTTTTAGGTATATTAACAAACGATAAAATAACAACAAGAAAATGTAACATCACAATCTCATGTAGCCTACCCAGCCTTTGTTTAAGCTTAGCTGCTAGTTTTTAGTGCTGGGCAGTATCGGAAATTTTCGGTACGGGCCGGTATCGGTATTCTGAAAAATATATTCGGTATTTTCGGTATCCGCCTACCTGGGCAGTTGAAGCATACCCTCGCGCCAAACTGCTACTAAATGATACAGGGCATACCAGGCTGTTTTCTGATGTCTGGTTTCAACATCAGTGCTCTACCTGAATGATTGATCAACTTTAATGACTGAGTAAGTATTTTGCAAATTGGTCATTGGTTTTTTCCCCTTATTAACTTCTTAACAGTTTATACTATCAATTTGAATTTAGCTCCGTTGGAAAGCTGGTGAAAAAACGCTTCGAATGGTATATTGGAGTGTCCAAATCGACCAAAAATTGGCGCTAGACACTAAAAATGTATGGTATTTCGGTATTATGCAAATACCGATTACGGTTTCGGTATTCAAAAAATACCGATAACCGCGGTAAAAATACCGATACCGCCCAACACTATTAATTTTTGTTATATGTATAAAGATTATTTATAACAATCAATTAAAAAAAAAAAGACTTAAAAGACCCTTTCCCCTCTCCATGCACGCCAGTCTTATACGTAATTCAGCATTATTTCAGTGTGTTAAATAAAGCTGAATTGAGTGTAAGACTGGTGTGCATGGAGGGTGGAAAGGATATTTTTTTTGTATTTTTTTTTAATTGATTGCTAGAAACAATCCTTATACATATAAAAAAATTAAGCAGCAAAGCTTAAACAAAGGCTGGCTACATGAAATTGTGGTGTTACATTTTAGTGGGAATTTTACCGTTTCTTAATACACCTAAAAAGAGTAAATAAATTTAAAGTAATCAACGTTACGTGCCCTCAGTGCAGTGGATTTCCTCCCCCCCCCCCTCCCCATTTAATACTGAATTTATTGCAAAGTATGGCCAGCTGTAAAGCAGCGATATTTTCAGGGTTTTTTTGTAACAAAAATGATAGCCTCAGATAGAAAACTTCTTATCTAGTAGCTTTTTACGTGATCGCATGATCACTCATTTAACGGTGCCATATGTATATTTAAGTGCACCAAGCATGCAGAATTTTTAGGTGTCCTGTTGGTATGTTTGCCGTTTCAACTGTATACTACATCGATCACACTTTTCTATCCTCCTCCAGTATTTCTGTGCCAAACAACACATTGAATTGCTGATGCAATGTTAGTTCATCCTTGTTTTATCGAATTAAAGACACATGCATCCCTGTTGGCTTTCCTGTATTACTCAGTTTTGCGACACTAGTTCAAACGTATGTAAATATTGCCGACAGTCATTTTCTTGTTTTTCTTTCGTGCGAGACGATTTTACGACATTAACTCAACCTGTGTAAATGTTGCAAAAGCTATTCTCAACGGATCGCACACGACACGACACACCGGAAGGATTTATGTCCCTTTAATTTTAAACACCCGTAGGTGTTTAATAAGCGAGTTTGTTATTCCTGTTTGTATTTCTCGTTGTTATGCTGAATAAGGTTCCTTCTATAAGGGAAAGGTTGCAAATAAACGTAATTCACTAAACTAGATAATGAATCTATTTGTTTCTAACCATTCTTTGTAAAACTATCGAAACTAACTACTAAACCGGCTCGAAGCCAAGAAAATGCATTTCCACAAAACCCACGTGCCAACGCTTTCCCAGCCAGTTGATCACCTTCAGCGCCTACTCGCCAGATGGCAGCAGCAGCCGGTGGAGGCGCCAGTCATAAAATGCAATCTGTTGGTTGGGCTGGCGTTTGGAATAAACACATCCATCTTGGCGTTGGGGATAAAACAGGATTCGCAGGAAATAAACGTCAATTATGGCAGCCATGAATTCTTGCACACTCCATAAAAAGATTACGAATGCAAATGAGAAAGTGGGAAGAAGGCCAAACAACAGCCTCACTGCTCTTTATCACCAAATCACAAAAGAATCACCAACCAGGATTTGGAAAAATCCCAATCCGCAGACACACACACACGGAAAACAGCCTAACTCAAAGCGAGACTGGCCTGGTAGAAGAATATATTATATCTAACTCTATGAGAAGGGTCCTTTCACATCGAGGTATATAAAGGAAGCTACATCGTTCATCTGAATGCATTTACCAGGCTCTTTTGTGTTGATGGAGTTGTTGCATTGTTGTAGTTCTATTGTTTCTTGAAATAAAATGGTTTTGAATTTTCCGTATGCTTTGTAGGTCCACATAAGGCTGCCCATTTGTAATCTGCATTGTTACATTCTTTGGATTTATGTAACGATTACAAACAAAAACGTCAAGTGTGCCGTAAAAAAAGGGGTTATATGATTGAATTTTCACTTGTTAAAATGTACACGGATAAAAATTGATGATTTTTAATTGAAATAATCAAATGTGCAATTGAGAAAATTGCATCTGTTTAAGTGCTGTTGTGCTTTACGTTTTAAATATATGATTCGTAAAGCACAACAGGACTTAAACCGATGCAATTTTCTCAATTGCACATTTGATTATTTCAATTAAATATCATCAATTTTTATCCGTGGACATTTTAACAAGTGAAAATTCAATCATATAACCCCTTTTTTATGGCACACTTGACGTTTTTGTTTGTAATCAGTGTACCTTCTTTACGACATAACACGTGCACGAAGAATGAATCTGGAGTTTGCCGAGTGGCATTTTTCCCTAAATACAATGGTAAAAACAATGTAAAACAATCAAAATGATCGTTTAGGGTCCCGTAACTCCGGAATGGATGGACCAATCGAAAAAGTGGTCCCTGTAAGGTTGAAGCCCAGGAAAAATTGTGGCTCAGATCATGTTTCAGATTTTAGGTAGGTGCAGTAGTTTTTTCTGAAACCGTGTCAGCCAAGAACAAGAACAACAACAAGTGAACAGTTTTCAAATTTACGTGTGGCCCCCTACGTTTACTCTTGCACGGAATTGCATAACAGTTGGGAAAAGTTACTATCTACTATCTGGCCAAGTTTGGTCAAAATATACTGAATAGAAACGGAGAAATTAATAGTTTTAGTTTTGCTGGAGAGAGGACTTCAATCATATATATACACGGGTATGATAATCATATCAAACAAGCGGCTTAAGCGACTACGTAGTCGCATCTTGTCTTCTGTACAGTTTTGCCACTACCAATAGTGATGTGCACACCTATATCACGCATTGCAACACCTATCTCTATCATATAATCTAAAAGCCATCAGAATTGCCCGTTAAAAATGTGTTAAGCTTTTAGGCTTATTTTAGATTTTACCCGTATTTGTCAACTTTTAGGCCAAATTCTTACATGGAGCTTTAATTTCGTAAGTAGCAGCTAACGGAGATTTGGATTGTATAGTACGCCTATTCATTTCTGCAACACGGTGCGCCTTCTCAGGCACTCAATGTTAAATGTAACGCGCAAAGTAGTCTATATAGATCAGTGGTAGTAGGGAAGTGACGGGCGAGACGTTGTTGAAGAAGCCAGGAGCTATTCGTAGCAACTTGACGTTGCCGTGGTAACGTGATTTTAGGTCTCGTTTTCATTTTTAGGAGTAATTTTTTTAACTATAGTTTTAATTTCGTAAGTAGCAAATAGAGGCCTAATGGTGAATCTGGTTTGACGGTAAGCCCATTCATTCATGCAACAATGCGACGAGACTATCTTAAACAAAGCTAAAATGCTTTTGTTTTTATGGCTGCTGTGTTACCCTTAGGATTTCAATTCTACGATCAAATGTTAATATTTAATTTAGTTACGTCGTTAGCTATAACGAAGTAACGATGTTGTAATTTGCCATGTTAGTTAACTAACGTCTGACACTAAATCTAACGTAAACAGTGGTCGTCGATATCTGGTACCGTTGCGAAGTTGACAAAGGCAACGGACAGACAGACTGACAAAGTCGTCGTAATAGTCTTCTCAGCCGGTACGGCTGTACAGAGGACTAAAACCAAAACTGGTAAAAGGGACCGCCAATCCGAATGGTTCAGCCCTTCAAAGGAGTGACAACAACGCACCAAAACATTCCCCATGTTAATCGCACCGACAAAGGTTGAATGAAAACTAAAACATTGCTATCGGTAGGAATGTTCATGTTTTCATTTAACCCTTTAACTGCTGAATTAATTTTCTATCTCCACAAAAGTAGGGGTAACCTGGACGGGACTCAAACTAGCAACTTGAAGGAGCTCCTTAACTTCAGGCACACGCCTCTACCAACTCCAGAGTCAGCTTGTTAAGGGAACCTAGGTTTTGTTTTTTTTTTAAATTAATTTCTTTGAGCCTTAAGTCAGCCGAAGCAACTTAATGCTTGTATGGCTGAACTGGCTCAATTTTGAACATTACCAGACTTTTAGAGAAGAAGAAATATCTGGTAAAGGGAGGTGCCAACCCAGGGATTCGATCCGGGAAACCTCCGATCATCGTACGGGCCGAAACATTGTCCAGAATTGGCCAGAATAGTTCCCATAGCCGTTGAAGGAGCATGGTAGACTCTCACGCTACCCTGGCCGGCAGTCCTGGCAGGAACTTTGCCAAGGTCCCCTTTCCAGGGGTTCGACCAGATCCGCAAACCTCCAGCAACCAGGCTGAGCTCTCTCACAACTCAGCCACGATGACCAGTATTGTTGTTGTTTCTCCATTGTTAGCCATCTCGTGCCTACTTTGGACTCTGTTTTTAGGACGCAAAGCTGTGCTTGTGTTTTTGGCGAGTATACTCGTCGCCCGCACTTTAAGGGTTAACGTCCAAAGTATTATTCGGTGTGATTAACCTGTATAAGCCTAATCTATATAACTAAGATGTTTGTTTCTGTGTGTGTCGCCAGATCACCGAGATTCCCACTATTAATTCATATTTCTTTTGTTTGTGCGTCCAGACGGAATGTCTGCTAAACGGAATTGTCTGTACTGTATAAGTAATGATTCAAACTGTGTTTTCAATAAAGAGGCACATTACGGGTGACGTCATATGTTTTTCCAGTCACAATATTTTCATGCAAACGGGATTTAGGCCTCTATGTCCTTAACCCTGAATCTAACTAAATCCAATGAAAGTGTGTCCTACTGCTAATGGGAAATCACAGTATTTTCATTCAAACGTGAAATCACTAGAATGCTCTATAAAACCGGCCATATACAGGGGGCTGCCCTAGTTAATCATTAATATTAATCATTATTTACAGTACGGTGCTTAGACCTCTGAGAGGGCATGAGGCACTTTCCTGAGGATCCCTTTTCAACACCTTTAGAGGCCCTTTTTAGGCCTTTCCGGCAGCACCGCCACAAAAAAGTGCTTTTTTTTTTACAAAAAGAGCATTTTTCGAAAACTGCAGGGGCAGTGTCTCCCCCCCCCCCCCCAGTGCACGCCACTGATTCTTTATAATCTATATAACTAAGAACGTACTATTAGTTTGTTTGTGTGCGAATCGCCAGATCCCCGAGATTCCCACTCCTAATTCAATTGTTTGTGTCTTATATCTTGTGTCAATATCTTATGTCTAATGATATTTTATGTCTACTCGTTACCAAGAATGCTTTGCCTGTGTTGGCATTTTAAGATTGTATTTATCTCAGTGAGCAGCTACTTTGGCACTCGCCTTTCTTTAATATTATTTTTTGTAACATTGCAGAATATTTCTTACATTTGCTTATTTAGCTAAGAACATCATCTTTCTTCCTTTGTTTTACGCCTTTAAAAACGAAAGCTGTTAGATTATTTATATTATGAATTCATTGGGGAGCAGGAGGTGGCACGAGATGGATGGATGGTTTGTGGCTCTCTTCACAGTCAGTAAAATATACTACAATCCGACAAGACCCACACTAGTCCTAACCATGCCACATTGCCAAATTCACGTCTTAAGTGTTTGTGAGACGTTTGAAGACAACATGTTTGGTTTATTAACGAAAACGATGCGAGGATGCGAGGGCAGCTGGTCCTGAGGATCATCGGGGTTCTTGTGTGAAGAGGACGCATTGGTCTTTTGCCTGTTCGTTTCTGAAGATGGAACAGTGGTAGCCGGGAGCGGAGCTACAACCGGGAGATCCAGGTCCTTGGCAAGAGAAGGCATTCTAGGTGAGGCCATCCTTTGGCTGTAGGTGGATAGGATGCAATATGTAGGATGGAGAGGGCGGATCTTGATGAGGCGGATGTATCCTTGTCCGAGGAGAGGACGGATCGATCCTCCCTCTACCTGCTCCTAAAGTTGGAATAAAAGTGGCCGGGAGCGAAGCTTCAACCGGGACATCCAAAAGATCCTTGGCACCAGAGGGCATCCTGGCAGGAACCATCCTTCGAACGAATTCGAGTAGAATGCGTCCTATGGGATGATGATGATGCATCCTATAGGATGCGTCCTATGGGATGCTCCTGAGGACCAGCGGATCCGAAGGAGAGGATGGAGTGGGGAGAGCTCAAGGCGGTCACGTCGTCGTGAGCTCCCTAGGAAAAATGGTGCCATCGGACAGCTGCGCCAAGTACATATAGCCAGCCTGACCCTGCACATGTGCAGTAGTACAAGCCCGGCTGGGAAGCCAACTTTAAAGTTTCTAGGGGAATAAAAGCTCAAAGGAGGGAAACGCTATAAAAACAGGTAATGTACATTTTCGTTGACTATAAAAATATGTTTATGTGGCTTGACATATTTTTGCAGAATGGTGTCCAAATATGATGTCGAAATCTAGAATAAAATCTGACGTCATCTTGTGGAAGGAAAACCAGAATTCTCTCACCGAATGCCACTCGTGCTTTGATGAAATGTGTAATTTGTGCGTTCAGCACTCAACTCCTTTCTAGCAAATTTCCTCGATGTTAGGTTTCAGGAAATTAAATCTGGAAAAGATGTTTGATGCTAAAGCACACAAATTATTGATTTCATAAAAGCACTCAGCATATTATACCTTATAATGCCTAGTAATTCTTTTTAATTCTTAGTTATTTCCAGTCAATTCCTCGAATCTTTCCATAATTAGCAGTGATTATTTTCACACAAAATTCCGAGTAATTTCCCGGCCTATTTTTGAATTCAGAAACCAATCCTAGCAGGTCTCTTTAATTCCCAGTAAACTCCTGGTAATTCCTAGTCAATTCCTGTTAGTTCATATTAATTTTTTTGTTATTTTTTTTTTTATATTTACTTGTATTCTTACAGTTCGTTAAATTTCCGTTAACTCCAAATCAATTTTCTTTAATTCCTAATCAATTCTTATTAATTAGTCCTCATTTCTAAGAAAATTCACGGTAATTCTCCTTTATAGCCAGTAAATTCCACATCGTTTTTAAAATTACTGATAATTCCAATCAGTACCTCGTATTCTAAGACAATTCCCAGAAATTCTCAGTAAATTCCAGTTACTCTTCTTAATTCCCATTAAATTCCAGATAATTCCTGGTCGTTCCTATTAACTTCTTGTACATTTTCAATAATTACTAGTGATTCTTACATCACATTAAATTTCAGTTAACTTCTGGTCAATGCCTTGTAAATTCCTCATAACTCCAGGTCAATTCACGGTAAATTTGTATCACACCAAAAATCAAAACTGGTATATGGTGCCACCAAGTTTAGAATGGTCCTGCCCTTTAAAGGAGTGATATCAACACACCAAAACATATTGCCAAGTTAATCGCACCAACTAATAGTTCGAAGATTAAATGAAAACTAGAACACTGCTACTTTATGTAGCAATGTTCAAAGTTTTCGTTTAACTTCCGAAGTATTACTTGGCACGATTAACTTGATGAACGTTTTGGTGTGTTGATACCACTCCTTTGAAAGGCCGAACCATTCTAAACTTGGTGGCACCTTTACTAGTTTTGGTTTTTGGCGTATCAATTTTTTTAAATATTATGTATTATATTCAACCCAACTAGTCTGCATTTGTATAATAAAATGCCACATCAACAAAAGTTTAAGTAGCCATTTTCCCTATCCTTTAATTTCATATCACTCTTTGGGAGGCCAAACCATTCTCAACTTGGTGGCCTCTTTACCAGTTTTTGGTTTTATTTTGACATTTTGTTTGTTTTTCATGAATTGGACGTGTACACAATTTCTTTGGCAATGTAATTTTGATTTGTCACGACAAACTAGTGTATGTCTAGATACACACGTCAGTATACTTGTTGTCATTGTCAGAACTTGGACTGTCTAATGAGAGACGATGCCGACAATACTAACAATGGTTATAACAACACTTTCGTACCTACGCACCCTCCCACATCATTCCCGTTACACCCCCACGCTGCGAACCAGAAAAGGTATGTAGTTCGTATTGCAATGCAACCTTTCGTCCAATTTCATAGCTGGAAGTCTTTCCTTAACCTCGGTGTCCGTGAATAATCACCCTAACGGATTTAACATAGGGCCGATAGGATTAAAAGAATCAGGTAGCTAGTGTTATGTGTGGGTACAAAGATTGAACACGGTGCTGGTCAACTCACATGTTTATTGCTCTCCCACCTCCACTGCTGTGGGGTTTTCCCCAGGTCGCAGGGTTTGATGGCATGCGACACCACCTACACAGGCCCACTGGGCCAATACGTTACATGTCCCTTTTCTATAAAGTTCGACCAAATTAAGATTAACTAAACTAAATAAACAGTTTAAACGAAATAAGGCTACACTGAATGTTTGCTGACTTTTGCCCTATGTGTAAAAAAAACCTACCTAATTCTACTGGGAACTGATAGCACCTAAAGTCCCCCATGTAGGCCTAATTAGGAAAGGAGGCCTCCAGGTTTGTTCAGTCCATTACATACTCCTTGGTCCATGTTGGGGCTCTTCCCTTACTACTGCTTGTTGCACTGGGATGTTCTGGACAACCTTTCCTCTCATCCCTTTATCCGGAAAGAGGTCATCTGCATCCTGTAGGTTTCCACTGGTTCGTTGCGTTGAACAGAAAGCCGCCCGATGCCCCTGTGTAAAGTTTGTATTTCTCGCGCCATATTTCCCAGTTGCTGGTTTGTCGATCGCCTGGTACGAATGGTTTGAGTAGTGGTATCTTATTCATGTTTACGTTAGTAGCACATGTTTACGTTTCGCCTATAGGGAGTTCGTTTAGGTACCTCTTGATTGGGATAATTTCTGTAGCGCCACTTCTGATACCATGTTATGTAAGGGTAGAAAGACTGAACACGGTGCTGTTCAATTCACGAGTTTACTGCTCTCCACCTCACCTGCTGCGGGGTTACCCGCAGGTTTGATGATATGCAATACCACCTACACAAGGGCCACTGGGCCAATACATTACAGCTAGTAACACATTTGCAAGGTATTGAGGATCAATTTTGCATTGAAAGCCGCTTAGTTGACATTTCCACATGAGTTAATTCTTGTGAGATAGTCAATACGCTCGATTTTAACACAATTTAAGCTTTTGTACCGTATTATTTTTCCGTATGTACCAGAAATGTGCCGAACTATGCTTCGCGTATTACAGACGCTAACGCTATGACGTCGCACTACAATGGTTTACGTCCTTGAGGGTGAATTGATGTGGTTAGCTGCTTAATTTGGCGCGACAACTAGCCTGCGTCTAGATTACTTCCTGGTAATTCCTCGATAATTGATAATTCTTCTTCTTAATTTCAGGCACTCCCGGTCAATGCAACGTGGTAATGCAGCTCATGGTAATGCAACGTGGAATATTCACCATTCACTGTTTCAACTAATGTCAACTATGTCATCGATGTTCTAAATTTGAAGGAAATCGGTCGAGACTTATTTTTTTTTAATGGCCACCTAGTTTGAAGATGGCAACCACTACAGATTAATAACAAACATGGTACATTCACCATTTTAATTCGCTGTCACTAGTTCATCCAAGCCCTAAATTTCAAGGAAATTGGATCATAATAATAAATTGTTAAAATGGCTGCTCTAATTTCCAGATAGCGCCCATTACACATTAGCAACAACCAAGGCGGCCAGGCGCATTAATTAAATTTTTATTAGCTCTGTTTATCAACGTTCAAAATTTGAAAGAAACGTGGAGAAATATATCTCAGGAATTTTCTAAACGGCAATGCCGTAAGGTGAGAAGTGCAGAATCTTCAGCAAGAGACGGCAGTATTTGCATCTGCACCGAACAATGGGAGCACATTACTCACACTATGATGAAGTAGTAGGATTACTATCTACATAGAACACGAGGTTTCATTGCCATGAGGAATATTCGGAACTACTACTGCACAGAAAGCAACCTTTATTACTAATATGGCTTAGCAGCGTAGGATTTAAAGGAAAGAGGAGCACAGACCAAACAGCGAAAATCGTACACAAGAAATAACGTAGTACAATAAGCCACCTTTATGCACTTACGTTTCGTCGGAATGGCATGACCCGGATTCGAACTGGCAACCCAGTTCGTCCCCAGATCACTAACATAACGCCTTGTGTACGATTTTCACTATTTTGCTTGTTTCCTCTTTTTTTTTATATATAATTTACAGCAATTTTTATATATTTATTTAATCGTATAGAATTTGTCAGATTACTTATCAGTGAAAATTCCATAACGGCTTCTACTCTGAAAGTTCGTCATTCTTGATAATTGATTGTTGAAAACAGATTGTTACGCACAATTTCAGAATCAAAATACTGTACCAGTATTCTTGCAAACTTTCAACAGACCGACGACGTCTGTCTTCATCAGGCCTAACCTACACAACTCAAACCTACTCAATCAAATGTCCCACATGATAGGCACTTGAGGGGACTGGAATCCCTGACGATCCAGCAACATGTTAAAAATGACGCCGTTTTGATGAACACTCAAGGCCCATCCAATCCGGGAATTCGTTTCCTCCTTAGAGATGAGTTTTCCAGGCGACTCACGAAGCAGTGGATGAACCAGCACAATAAATATAGGAGGCCACGCCATGCACGTGCGCAGATTTCGAACGCTGAATTCCACGGTGGCGATGTAGTTGACAAAAGTTTGAGTTGTGTAGGTTAGGCCTGATGAAGACAGACATCGTCGTTCTGTTGAAAATTTGCAAGAATACTGGTACAGTATTTTGATTCTGAAATTGTGCGTTACTTATCAGTATTCAGGAGGAATATTGTCTACACCGGAAGTTAGTTTTTATTTTGTTCACCAGCTTGCATATTTTCATTTTATTTTATTCTTTACCATTGTGGAAATAGGCTTATTTTAACGGCTGTTTTTCAAAACACAAAACGAAGACGTAGTTGGAGACGGAGAATGGACTGAAACTTAGTGCCCGAGGAAGACAGATGTGAAGCAGTTATACCACCAAGCTTGCTAAAGCTGTCGAAAATTCCCAAGATATTGTGAGATCAGGTTTATAAAAGATCTAATATCTTAAACTTGGTGAAGATGAGTGTGAATCAAGTTGGACATAAAGTCTCGGAAAATATTTTTTTTTTAAAGAAGTAGGTCTTGGTAATGTGCTGTTACGTTTGCTGGTTGATCTCAACACACGCTAGTGCTTTGCCCCCAAGTAGATGAGATTATATATTAATTGTTATTGTTAGTGTTGAATTTACATGACTACATAGATTAATTGTGGAGTCACCATTCAAAACCCAACAAGTCCATTTTTTTTTGGGCAAATCAAGAAAAACCACTCACGGGATACAAAATAGGATAAATGGAAAACTGAATATGTAGGAATGTAGGGCTTTACTCTACCTATAAAAACCATCTTTAAAGGAAATCTTAGATTTTGAAATTTGGGCACTATAGGTGGGTAATCATTGGACATGTTGCATTTTGATACAACACAAATGTGGTTGTTGTGTTTTGATGTTGAAATGAGTGAAGACCAATGCAGTTTTAATGTAATTTATTGCGTATTGATTGGGAAGGCACATATTTCTGTGATTGTTGTCTTTTGATGGTGAATTGAGTGAGCAGCTACCTACTTTGACTTTATTATGGCTAACCTTATAATCCATACCCCAAACAAAACCCAAACTCATACTGATTGTGATGAAAACACGTGCAAGAAGGTGCGAATATAACAATCATTCTTACTGCTGTTCATGCTGCTGTTGATTTTTCGTCTTCACAATAAAGCAATCAATCAATCAATCACTTTCTGCTTTTCACGGCTGCCTTGTGAAAGTATACCAACACAGTCTGGTGCATCCATTAGTTTTATTTTTTTATCGTTTAATGCCAAAAATGCTGCTAAAATGGCTAATCCTATCTTGTTTACAAGCGAGATCGTGCCAGCTAGGCAGCCATGCTGAATAAATTACCGTTCACGAGCTCCCATTGGCTGCTTGGCAGAAGTTGTGTTTTGTTCCAACAAAGTCATTCTTCGAGTTGCGTTTTGATCAGACAGTCGGTTTTTAAACCTGAATTACAACGTCATTTACAGCACTTTGACCAAATACGTCCTAAACCATGGTGCATAAGGGCGTCGGGAAGGTACTGCCACCTTCAGTTGAATTTGTGAAAAAAAATTGGACATGTTGCGTTTTGAATGGTGACTCCACAATTATCAATGTGAACATTTGTACACATAAAATTCGTCCAGAAAAAAAAGCTAGAGCTGAAGCTAAGACGGTGTGACCTTTGGTACGTACAGTCCTACGAAAGTTGTAATATCCACACAAAACCAAAACTGGTATAAGAGAAGTCAAGTTTCCAAAAAAGGTCGGCTTTGAAAGTGATGATATTAAACCAGGGAAACGCCGCCAACGTTAATCCTATTAGTACTAGCCGCAAAACTTGGCGCATTGCCTTTTTCCTTTTTTTTCTTTTTAGGAAGGAATGATTGCGGTTATTTGCAAAGATGACGAATTGAATACATATCAACGTCAGGGCCTTAGGATTGTACAGTTCTAAGTCCAACCATGTGTCAGCAGTCTAAGAAAGCAGTCAGACAAAAGAAATTAAAGAACAGGAAAATGTATCAAGTTTGGTGGATATCAGTACTTCAGAGGCTTACCTTTTTGGAAACTTGGCGGCTTCGCGTATACCAGTTTTGGTTTCTGGTGGACACCAAAAGAATTTGATACCAATATATATTAAACCTCCGTCAAAAATAATTTAGTGGTAGAAACTCCACGAGGTGAACGGAAAAACAAAGAAAAAGTACAATAGGCATGTACATTAAAAGTCACGGGATGTTTCTATGTTCTGAATGAAACTACAGACCCCCAACCAATTTCCTAGATTTTTCACAAGGTTTTCTGTTTTGTGTGCTAGAATTAAGCACAACATCCTCTGTAACTGTTGTGCAACGACCCTTTAAAACATGTTTCGGGAAAGCACCACGAACTAGACACTTCATCTATGACTAATATAAGAAACTTGAAACAACTGGATGTTTGTGTAAGGGTAATTACTTGGGAAGACTAGCTGTATCTGATGAATTGGTGGAGTGTGTGCGCATGGCATTCCAACAAAGCCCTACAAAATACATAACGCGGGTGAGTGCACAGCTAAACATTTTTACAACCCATGGTTTGGATAATCCTTCGTAAACGATTGAAGTTGGTTCTCAAGTCGTTTATAGGGAACCAACTTCACAACGGAATAAACGTCTTCAACCTATAGCGTTGTAGAATATGATGGCGAAAACCATTTATTGATAAGTTGCGTATTTTTCGTCTAATAATACAAATTTGGAGCTGAATACTAATCCTGCAAATGACAACACATTCAATTGTTTTTAGCATAACAATTTAGGTGGTGGAACGGTTATAACAGATTTGTGAGAATTACAGTGCCATCAAAGAATGCACATTGTATGAAGTGTTCGTATTCAGGGAGAATGATCGCACTTACAGAAACAGTCAAACTTGCCCGTCTCCAAACTATTATCCTTAGAGAACCAGACTTATAAAAATTAGCGATTCTGCAGCCCTATGCAAATTACTTCTCAATCCAAAACTCTAATCCCAAAAATTGTATTCCAAACACCAGACAATTGGCAATAACAAACTTATAACCACAGAGATTTTGGTGTTATCCATCATCCCAAATCTCGGGTGTTATCCAGCATCTGAGATCACAGAGCAAAACTCTGTTCCGTAACTTTCAGTTAGCATGCAAAGCAAAAAGCAAAACATAGGCTTACCACGTGTACTTTGCCCGGGCTCCTTTCTGACCAGTCTTTTTCCTTTCTCTAACCCGCCGATCGTATGTCAATAACCCAGCTGAAACAAGAATTAAATGTGTCATGTTCTGGCTATAAGGAAAATAACGGGAACCGGCGTTTACAGTGCTAAATTGAAGACATTAGAGGGAAATAATATAATTTACCAAACAAGTAGAACCAACAATAAAAGTTCTTGTTTAAACAAGAACTGTTATTGTTGGTTCTACTTGTGTGGTAAAATATATTATTTCCCTCTGTCTGGCTATAAGCAGCTCATTAGTCATTTTTACGTGAGGGACTTAAAAAAGAAACATTACGAGTGGCACACTGACCAAGCACGAGTGTTACCACAATACACAGAGCCTATGAATCGACGTACACTTTGCACAAGCTCACAGGTAACCCACACACTACGATAATGGCAATTAAAACTGCACCAGTAGCATCACCAAACAATCCACCTCTTACTGACACTAATGGTTATTAATACCAGCCACGTGGGGGTTTTCCACTCATCATGATGTTTGCATCAACAAGTGACGCAAACTTAACCTTGAAAAGCAATAAAATACTGGCATATAGCCACACATTACGGTGTAACAGACCTCGCTATTTTGATGGCTGTTCAGCCATATTCTACGGGAGCAGAAGTTAAAACGTGACAATGAAAGATGTTTTAAAATGAATGATGTCTTTCAGTAAGGGTGGCTGCTTTGTA
This sequence comes from Lithobius niger, assembly GCA_023313725.1. Taxonomy (NCBI): domain Eukaryota; kingdom Metazoa; phylum Arthropoda; class Chilopoda; order Lithobiomorpha; family Lithobiidae; genus Lithobius; species Lithobius niger. The sequence continues at coordinate 23,619 of JAHWFP010036048.1, forward strand.
GTAACAGGGGCGTTATAATAAAATCACATACCTACTTCTGCTTCCGACCTCCGCTCAACAATCAACTTCAGGCAAAACAATGAACAAGACACTCCAACTGAAACACTCTGGAGCCTTTGGAATTACGCCGACTTTTGGCAGATTTAATATTAACCTTTAAAATACTGTATGGTCTTCTTGCAGCCAATCTACCCTTTTTCGAGCTCAGCCATTCATCCTCTACCAGGAGACATTTCGATTCCTGACTTGATTCTAGGCGACATTTTTTCCTTGATTCCTTGATCAAGGAAGCTGTTTCCGCGTCTACTGTAACGGTTTCCTCTTTGCTTCTTTCTACACTATATCCAATTTATTTTCTGGGCTTGGTGTTAGTGGTTCCCACACCCTTCCATTTGCCTTACCACCTTAAGTATTAAACATTCATTTATTTATTGATGTCATCATCATGGTTTAACTTTTGGCACCCGTAGAAGACTCTTCCACGGGAGCCAAAAGTCTTGTAGCCCGATTTAATGAACTTTTATGTCTCAATACACAAGTATACATGGGATACAATTTTTTTACCTCAATGTCTCACCATAATGTGTTCAATGCACTTAGGTTTAAAATTGTGACTTTATTTTTATCCAAGTTTTTCAGGTTTTTTTGTGAAAAAGAGAAACCCTTGAGTTTTTGTTAAGTTTGAAGCAAATTTTGCAGATTCTTCAGGTTGATAGGAACTCTGTTAGAGCTTGTCCTGGATATCCGTAAGGAATTGGCTTTACAAAAGCAGTGGATGCTTTTCCTGGCGAAGGGCACTTATCAAGAGAAGGCTGTAGCAAAGGGCGAGGCTGTGGTAACAAAATGTCTATCCAGCGAAGGCTGCACATTTGACTAATGGTGTCTCGCCAGTGAAAGTTGTGCATCCGACAGCAGGATAGCAGGACAAAGAACGTCCTGCTTGCTAGGGGTATGGGTACGCCAAAGGGTCCAGATGGAGCGGAGCTAACTAAGGTCACCAAGAGTGGAGGTGGTAACGGTCCTTTGCTTTGTGAATTCGACCTGCGCTGTGAAGCATCTGACGAGAAATCAAGTGTTTGAAGATCCGTGGACAGCTTTGTCGACTACGCTGGACTTGAGCTTTTTTCGCAATCTAGAATGGTTTGCCGTTGTCTGACTATTGATCAATATGGGATAAAGCAAAGCTTTGTTCAGTTTGAAGGAAGGGAGTGAAGGAGCTGCAGAGAGCAAAGGGTCTGCCGGGAGCGAATGCTCAGTGGTGAGCCAAGGCGGTTGACTTTGGTACACGGCAGGCGGAAGAGCTAAACCATCACGATGCATAGTGACTTGAAGGCTACATTTTTTCTTTTTTGAAGAAGACCTAGAAGATTTAGATGACATCGTTTTCTTCTTTTTATTTTGTTCCTTCTTGTGTAATCAGCTGGAAGAATTGGAATACAATGAAGGACGAGGAACACCCGGGAAAGCTTCAGGTCCAATAGTGTTGGTGAAACGGAAATACCCCAAAACAAAACTTGGGGAGATGTAGAAAAGCCAATTACCAAGCCAAAGCCATGAAGACAGAAGCATTTCTGTCAAAAATTCGCAACATATTGTTAATATCTGCATTTTGAAAGTGAGCGAAAATGAGTTTCAAACTTTATAAAGTTTATACGAATGCAGTAATGATGTTAGACAAGGTGGTATCCTCTCCCCTGCCTTGTTTGGAGCTTACATGAAGACTATCAGTCAAGTTCTGGCGGGGAAAGGCATTGGCTGTCATGTTGGTGGAACCTGCATCAATAACATTTGTTACGCAGATGACCTTGCCATTCTTTGTCCTTCTGCTAAGACTCTGCAAGCATTACTTGACATCTGTGAACAGGTTTCAACACAGGTTGCTTTTCAACACAGTTGTTTTTCAACCCTAATAAATCTGTGTGTCTTGTTTTCAAGCCGAAAGGAAATAGGTGGAAAAATTTCACCCCGCCTAAAGTCTTCCTTGTTAAGGAGCCGACTAGCTATGTGAAGTTGCCAGATACCTGGGCCACATACTGAGTGATGATCTTTGTGATGATTCAGACATTCGCTGACAGTGCCGCTCTGTGTGTGTTACTGGCAATAGCCTGAAAGCTAAGTTTGGTACTTGTAGTGGGTTTGTTAAGAACACGTGCTGTCTTTGGACTGACAACAATAAAGCCACCATGGATAAACTAAGGGTATGCTACAACAATGTTACTCGGAGACTTCATGGAAGACCACCATGGGCTAGTCTAGCCAGATTATGGGTGAAAACAATCTCCCGTCCTTTGCTGCCCTTAGGAGGAATCACGTCTGGGGGTTCTGCTTACGGATCCTGGCATCGCCTAACTTACTTGTTCAGGCTCTGACCCACTTTGCGCACCAGCGAGCACTCACTCTCGACGTGTGGCACAACGTCCTGTTGGGAAATAGGATTTAGCTGAGTGTGGTATTATCGTGCTCCTGTTGTTTTTGTTTGTTTTCTTTCCATGTAACTTGTAATGTGTCATCCAGTATACCTCTCTCACCCCTGTAAGGTGTACTGTGGGCCTACATCTGGCCTAAGTTAAATAACTAAATAAATTAAAAAAAACGCATTTTCATTACTGTAGATGTTTACTGATATACTAAAATCCACCCTATACGAAACTAATTTACGAAAAACTGGATCAATGCAGATACCACTGAATTTATCTGACAATGATAAAAGCAAACCCGGAAAAAAAACTTAAAAACACTTTTTATACACTGTCAATAAAATGCAATCAATACGTAGTTAAATTGAGTTTCATGTTTAACTTTAGTGAATATTGTTGCGAAATGGTGCAAACCATCTGGTGGTTCGTGCCCAGGCTAATGTTCTGCTAAGCGAGACAGCACACAATTGTTGCGTATGCTGTACTATACCTCTCGGAAAACAAGATGTCGTCATGACAGACGTGTTCCGCAAGCTGATGATAGGCTTCACGATAGGCATTAGTTTAGCTTTACCTGACAGCTAAATCATCATAACAAGCAGGTGCGCGTGGACCATCTGTCGAGAGTATCAACCGGACAACGGTAAAAGCGTGCAGCAGTTGGACAGCTGACGTTTGGAAGAGTGCAGATACTACCTCGACAACATCTGCATCTGTGTTGAAATTCAACTAGGTAAATATATCACTATTTCTATTTAACCTAACAAATATGCCCTTAGCCTATGGAAATTTGAAGTTACTTTCCCCACAGTTTGCTGTACAGAAGCTCTCCGTATTAAGAACGTTTTGTATAAAGAATCCATTTTTGGCACACTCAATTGTTACTTTCAAAGAGAGCTTACCGTATTTAGTTTAAGTATGCAGGTATTGTGTTTCACAGGAATAGTTAACAGTGTGTATATACAGTTGCTTACCTAATCTCATACGTTCAACCTCTTCTTTGGTGAGGAAGCTCATTAGGGCTAAAGAAATGCCGTGACGAATAGCCCCCGACTCGGCTGACTCGCCACCTTGACTAGTCACTGTGCATTCTAAGTCCATTGTACCTAGCATATTATTGAATTGTAGTGGAAACATTACTTGCTCCCTGCAAAGAAACATTAAAAAAAAGTACGGTTATAATTATAATGGTACATTATCAACTTTGATTGGATTTTAAAGTTTGCAAGGACCAATTATACTGTTTCAAAACACTATTTTAATCGCCTTTCGAGAACTAGCCAGCGGTGCTAACTTGATACCACAAACTGATCATAGAAGTCAGGTTGAAAATGGGGAATTCATCGTACAAAGACATGTTATTCAAGTAGCCTAAGCAAAACTTACAACCACGAGAAAACTTTTTTTAATTGATTATTATCTTTTTACAATGATTTCTGAATCAGTAAGGAAAAAAAAAGAAATTGATACTAGGCTAAAACATAAGTGGTCGATAAGTCTGTCAGCAACAGTTTTTCACAGAATAAAAAACAATTTCTCACTGGGCCGTTAAAAGGACATACTGTCTCCCATGCGTATATAGTTTTTCCAACATTTACTGTATTGTCTCGCATATAAACCACATTTTATCGAATTATTTTTGTCCAAAAAAAGCAACCTGCGATATACGTGTATGTCCGATAATTTCGCTAAATAGTAAATATTGACAGATTTTTTTTTGCCAGGTTTCCAATGGCGTAACCTACAAGTCACTAGCTACGGATGTGGACGGGAGTAAGCAGCTGAACGTAGTATTAGCATCCACTTATGTGGAGTTTGAAGGAAGAGTGTTCAAGAAGATAAAGGGGGCCCCGATGGGGTACTCATGTGCCCCCGTTCTAGCTGAGTTGGTCCTCCAGCATCTTGACGAGTATATCCAGGAGGGAAATCCCAATGTGAAACTGTGGAAGAGATTTGTGGACGATATGGGTGGGTTCACTGTATATATTTGTGGGTTTTAATTCCTTTTTTCGAAACCCTGGTGGTATAAAGAAGAGGTTTTTAAAAAAAAAGAAAGGTAAAACATACAGCAAGTGCACACTAGAACGGAAATCAGAAAAAATGCGGAAGAAGTCTTGAATAAAATAGTGAATGTAAGAGAAGGAGTATATAGTGTTCCTTGTGGTGGCTGTGATGCTGTATATACATGTGAAACGAGGAGAGACAACATATGGCAGACACGAGGAAAGAGGATGAGGAAAACAGCGTGGCAGCCCACCACAAGGCCACTAGACACAGCATTGATGGGGAGAAGACTAGGCTAATTAAATCAAACTCTGTTAGTGATAAACATTTAAGATGCTTCGAGTCACTAGCCATAGTTACGCATGAAATAGATGGGAGAGAGCTAACGAATCTCCAACCACCATTGACACCAGCAATCTAGCATTTCGTGAGGAGGGATCTGGCAGAGAGGCTGCGAGCTCGGTGGAGTAGCAAGAAAGATGCTTAGATGTGGGCCGTCTATTCTTGGAGGCTACGCACACACTCGCTTCGTTCAAATCGGCGTCGGACAGTGCAATGTGATGTAACTAGCATATATTTATTTCTTAATCACCTGAAGAAGACAGAAGGAAGAAATTTTTTCGAAGCTGTCGAAAATTTGTGGAAATTGTGAACTAGTTTTCGTTATTTTTAGAAGTGCGTAAAGTATGACGTCTGCTGTTGAATAGGGACAAGAGAACAGCTGAGATACAATTACAAAGTAAAACGGCAGTTGGCATTTTTCACCCGAGCTAATTCTTGGCTGTATTTCCTAATCAAAAGAACGACTGATATACATGGCCTACGCCAAATTTTTACCTATTCGTTTAACCGGTTTTTTCATTTACACAAAAACAGCTTTCTATCACAGCCAAAAGTACGGCCAATAAAATTAGGCACATTTATAATATCTACACCCACTGTGAAATCATGAAATGAAATTAAAACCTCAAGCCTAATCACAGCAAACAGATAAAAACCAGGAGCTTTCGCCCAGTCTTACTAGGCATGCTCAACTGCTTCTTCATTCAAACTTGGCTCCTCCCACTGTTGCTAAGCAACAACAAACCATGCAGAGCAGCCTCCCCAGTAGCCACGCACCTCACACACCAAAATCCCTTCCACCTGGTACAACACAGTCAAA